>ONZH01030021.1:0-71245 GCA_900303285.1 Rhinella marina
AGCCAGGACGTTGCAAGCCTCCAGCCCCGAAAGGACCCCTCCAGCTCCATCTCCCTTCCTCTCCTCCATTCATGTGTCCCAGTGTGGCGTTCAACTGTCTCTACCGCAGACATTTGAACGCAAGCGCAAGTACGCAGCCACCCACCCCCATGCGCAAGCTCTAAATGTGCACATCGCCAAGCTGATTAGTTTGGAAATGTTGCCGTACAGGCTTGTGGAGACAGAATCTTCCGCAACCTTATGGAGGCAGCAGCCCCCCGTTACTCTGTCCCCAGCCGACACTATTTTGCCCGATGTGCCGTCCCCGCCCTGCACCGGCATGTGTCTGAGAACATTGCCCAAGCTCTCAAAACGCGGTTTGTACCGGTGGCCAGGGACATTACATCTCCCTCACGGCACATTGGGTCAATCTGGTGGAGGCTGGGGCAGAGGACCGATCGTGGGCTGCACATGTGCTACCCACACCACGAATTGCGGGACATAGTTCCGTCTGTGTGTCTCCGGCACATTATGCCTCCACCTCCTCCTCCACCTCCTCCTCCTCCAAAGTGGCAGTGATGCCCCAATCGTCAAGTCTCATTTCCTCGATGGCCAGCAGTTTCAGCACTGTGGTAGGGAAGCGGCAGCAGGCAGTCCTGAAACTGCTGAGCCTGGGGGATAAGAGGCACAAGGCTGAAGAGCTCTTACAGGGCATCAGGGGGCAGACCAATGTGTGGCTGGCGCCACTGAACCTTCAGCCAGGAATGGTGGTCTGCGATAATGGGCGTAACCTGGTGGCGGCTCTGCATCTTGGTGGGCTGACTCACATGCCATGCATGGCCCATGTGCTCAACTTGGTGGTCCAGCGGTTCCTCAAGACCTACCCCCAGTTGAGTGAGTTGCTCACCAAGGTGCGGCGCATATGCGCCCATTTTCGCAAGTCCACCACCGATGCCGCGACCCTCAGGACTGTGCAAGGGCGGCTACAACTCCCTGTTCACCGGCTGCTGTGTGACGTTTCCACACATTGGAATTCGACGTTACACATGCTAGCCAGGGTGTACCAACAACGCAGGGCAGTTGTAGACTGCCAGCTGATCCTCCGAGGTGGTAGTCAGGCCAGTCAGCTTCCTCATGTCTATGCTGAGGAGTGGACGTGGATGGCTGGCATCTGCCAGGTCTTAGGTCCCTTTAAGGAGGCAACAGCGATGGTCAGTGGTGATGCACACATCATCAGTGTCACCATCCCTCTGTTGTGCCTCATCCAGAAACTCCTTGAGGAACCTAAGATCTGAGGATTCAGCAGTGTCACAGGAGGTGGGGGAAGACAGTGAACATTGAGAGCACCCTGTGTCAGTTTCGCTGCGCGAAACTGAGGAGGAGGAGGAGGAAGAAACTCTTGGCCACCATGCATCAGGGGGTGATTCCATGCTACCTGTTGAGTGGGTATGGGCTGAGGAGGATGAATTGGGGTCAGAAGAAGGGGGGGGGAGGAGAAGATGGAGAGTCCGCTAAGTGAGGAGGCTGAAGGCTTGCGTGTTGGCACAGTAGGGCACATGGCAGACTTTATGCTTGGCTGTCTTTGTCGTGATCCCTGGGTCAAGAGGATACTGTCCACCAATGACTATTGGGTGTACACCCTCCTTGACCCACGCTACAAGGACAACTTTGCCCAACTTATACCCGTGGAGGAAAGGAGCACCCGAGTCACTTTCTACCACAAGGCCCTGGTTCAGAAACTGCTACAGGCCTTTCCAGACCAGTCGAGCAACAGGGGGCAGACTGCAGTGGCTGAAGTTGGAGAGGAGAGGAGGGGGAAAGTCAGTGTAGGCGCCAAGGGCAGGGGTACACTATTCCATGCTTTTGCCAAGTTTCTTAAACCCCAGCAAGACAGTACGAAACAGCCACAGGGCAGGCAGAGCAGGGCGGAACAGTACCGCAAGATGGTTAGGGAGTATGTCGCGGACCAGACCAACGTCCTGACCGATAACTCCACGCCATATAATTACTGGCTGGCCAAGCTGGACAGGTGGCCAGAACTTGCGCAGTACGCTCTTGAGGTGCTTGCCTGCCCTGCTGCAAGTGTACTGTCTGAAAGGGTTTTTAGTGCCGCCGGGGGTATCATTACGGACAAACGGACGCGCCAGTCCACCGACAACGCCGACATCCTCATGTTCATCAAGATGAACAGGTCATGGATATCCCCCCAGTTCTCATCCCCACCTCAGGCTACCTCCTAAATTGCTTGCTTTCCTCCTCCTCCTCTTCATCTGAGTTGCATATGCAACAATTTTTCAGGAAAGTCATCCGGCTTCCTACTAACAATTTTTCAGGAAAGTCATCCGTCTTTCTACTAACAATTTTTCAGGAAAGTCATCTGGCTTTCTAAAAACAATTTTTCAGGAGTCATGCGGCTTTGTAACCAAATTTTTTATGAAAGGCCATGGGTTTCTATACACACAGTGCTGACGGAAGCCCATCAGCCTTTCTAAACACAATGCCCACTGCCTCTCCCAAGCGGCTGTGGTGCTGATGTTGCCTCACACTTAAAATTGATCTGTTCTGCTCTCTTCCTCGGGCTGTCTGCGGAGAAGGCGGACACTCCGAACCGGTATCATGGCGGCTCTCCGGCCCCTCATTAAGCCCAGGATCGTCAAGAAGCGGACGAAGAAGTTCATCCGCCACCAATCAGACCGTTATGTAAAGATTAAGCGTAACTGGCGTAAACCCAGAGGCATTGACAACAGAGCACGCAGGAGGTTTAAGGGGCAGATCCTGATGCCCAACATTGGGTACGGTAGCAACAAGAAGACCAAACACATGCCACACCTGGTCCACAATGTCAAGGAGCTTGAGGTTCTATTGATGAGCAACAAGTCCTTCTGTGCAGAAATCGCCCACAACGTCTCCTCAAAGAACCGAAAGACCATTGTGGAGAGAGCGGCACAGCTCGCCATCAAAGTGCCAGACTGCGCAGCGAAGAGAACGAATAAATATCTCCGTGGTTATTTGTGCTAAATAAAAGTTAAATAAACACACAAAAAAAAAAATTGATCTGTTCCTGATCCACCCAAGTTGAATCTGTCCCATCATGAGAAAGTCCCCCCAAGGAGTCCCCACTGTAACTTGCTTCACTTTCAACTACCTCACCCCCCGACACCTGTGTCTCGCCATTGTCCACCACCTCCTCAGACAACACTGGTAAATCCCCACTGTCAGCACACTGAGACTGCAAAAGGTCTTGCGAATTGGGGCAGAGAATGTTCTGGGGTAGCACATCAGAGAAGGGGTGACTATGGGGTTCCAGGGAGTACGTGACCACATGCAATCTCCATCTAAAAAGTCATACTGAGGCTCACCACCATGCTTTACACTGCAATCTTATTACTGAGGCTCACCACCATGCTTTACACTGCAATCTTATTGAAAGACAGACAATCAGGGGTTCACCGCCAGGTTGTCAGGCAGCATTTTTAAGTGGGTCACCATTACCGTGTCCCTGAAAATTGCCTTGGGGTCATCACCAGACTATTGGCCAGATTTAGAAAAAATGGTGCAATTAGGGAGCCTCAGAGGCATCCCTACATGCTGCCCCTGGTGTTTCCTATCCATTTCCAAGGTGTTTCCATCTTTTTCTGAGGTTTTCACATGTTGGGGCAAACTTGACTGTGCAAAACCTTTGGCCCCTGCAAAAATATTCGGGTCTCCCATAGACTTTAATGGGATTCGTGATTCGGCTTGAACCCACGAATCCCGCGGAAAATTCGGGCCAAATTCCGAATCCCCGAATATTTTAGGATTCGATCAACTCTAGTCTATGATTCTCTTGCTTGCATATAGCAGATGTGTTATCAGTTGCATACACTGATGAATTTAACCTTCATAATGCCCTTGCTGCTTTTGGCCCTTAAAGGGGTATTCCAGTTTTGCAATTTTCAGCATCAATTGATAGAAAACAACACATACTAAGAGCGATTGTTTATCTATAGTGCTCTGTTTTTCTGCACTCCATCTCCATCCATGACATTTTCCACTGTGTTGGTTCCCTAGCTTGATGACATCACGTCCACATCTGAGGTGTGGCAAGACTTGTAAGGCTCTGCCCTATAGACACATTATCAATGACCTTACCTTTCTAAGCTCTATTCTACTCCTTCTCCTTCTCTGTGAAGTCACCAATGATGCTGTGTCCTAAGGTGGGGTTTTTGCAGCAGGGCTTCAAGCAGGCTTGTATCCAGGGCTGCAATCAGAAATTTCAGGGTTCTATACAGGCAAACTGTATGCACCCTCCCCTGTTTATCAATCACCATTGAACAGATAATTATGATTATAGGGATACCCGATACTGTTTCTTGCTATTTAATAATTAAACAAAACAGATAAAATAAAACTACAGTTATAAGGCAAAAACAATCCCATATTCATGTCAGAGCTGTTCTATAGAGGAGTGGGTTAGGCAGCTGTTTACTGTGCAGATGGTGTGGAGTTCAAGTCTCACTGAAATGTATAGAAAAAATTTACGGCAGGAGAATTGAAATCTTACTTTCCAGCTTTTTTTTGGTAAAAGTTCCCAAAATAACAAAGCAAAAACAATTTTTTTTTAACATTGTGATTGTTAGTATGAAATATCATAAAACGATATTTGGTATCCTTTTAAATCATAACAAGCTACAATATAGCGAACATATTATTCCTGGTGAAAAAAACAAACCTTTTAAGGGCCGAAAACTCACCCCTACCAACAAAGTAGGTCTATAGTGTAATGGTAACTCTTCTGCTTGATGTACAGAAGGTCTAAAGTTTAAATCCTAAGGAATGGCTTTAGTAAAAGTCTATCTGCTGGAAGAGGGTCCCTCCCTCAAACCCGTACCCAACACAGCTTCATTAGTATTCACTGCAGTGAAGTAAATACTAATGAGGCTGCTGACCCTGCTTGGATCTGTGATGTTCCAGCTTGGAGAGGGAGAAATATGATGCTACAGAAACTCCCTATGAGTCTTGCTCTGCGATATAAACACTGGGTGCAGATTGCAATTATGCTAGAGGAGTCAAAATTTTGTTGAAGGTCAACATTTGACACATCATGCAGTAAGGTTGACTGCTGGTGTTATTTTTTTTGTGTGTAACTGGAAAACCCCTTTAAAACAATCCCATTATATATTCTTCGTTATAGGTATACAGAAAAGTGACTGTCCACCCTTCTGTACTCCCTATTACTTGCTACCTTTTAATTGGGGTGCAGCTATCAGTAGGTGGAACTTACTGCAGATTGTTTTTACACTGAGTAATACAGTAGTACTGTACACAGTGAGCTCCCTCTAGTGGTGACTGCAGGAAGTCAGAATTTATGATAATGCATGAGATTTGGAGCTGGCAAATCTGTATCCATCATTAATCTGTTATTTATTAATTAATACTAAATTTGGTACATACATGACAAGGTGTGAACAGGTAGAGAGTCAGATGCTTTCTAGTTGATACAGATGAATATAAATCGCTGTTTTTCCTCCATAAGGTTGGCATACAGGTATGTGGGTACAATTGGTCATCCGGGTGACACGTTCTGTATATGCTTTCTTAAGGTGACATTAAGGTGACTTTTTTATTTTCTTGCCAGTAGATTGTAATTGCTTTATAAATGTGATTGTCAGGCGTCTTCCATTATCTCCTGATTTCTGTGCTCTTTCAAGGATAATTACCTAATTGAGTAATAATTACTTTGGAATCTTCTGCCTGTATTACTTTTCTTTCAGTTTTTTTTTGGATTTTTTGGATTTGTCTTGTCAGATATTTGTCAGGAGATGAATCGTGATCTGCCGTTTGTTTTCGTGGAGGAAATGGGGCTGTAAATGAGGTCTTTGAACTCCAGCATCACCTTCCTTTTTACAATGGAAACAATATTCCTCATTTGATAATATCTTCATCTTGAACACTTATATTTCCATGATCTGCATTATGGCTTATTATAGCAACACCCCAGACAAAACGGATAGCCTGTGTTATGTCTAGTGCAGATCTTGAAGAGGTGGGGCATAACAAAGGGATTCCATACTTGCCAAAATAATTCTGTGCATTTAAAGGGTTATTCTCATCTTAGACAATATCGCTAGGATATGCCCACATTGTCTTATAGGTGTAGGTCGCACCGCTGGGACCCGCACCTATATCGAGAACGGAGCCCCAAAAGTAAAGGAGGGTGCACTGCGCATGCGAAGCCGCCCTCCATTCATTTCTATGGGGTTGGCGAAAATAGCCAAGCACTGACTCGGCTATTTCCATCGGCTACATAGAAATGAATGGAAACGGTAACCACGCATGCGCAGGGCGCTCCCATTCACTTCTATGAGAGCAGGGGGGGAGCTGCGCCTGTTGGTGGCCGGATCCCGGGAAACCTGGGGTCCTCCAGGCGCAGCGCTCCCCCCTCCGATCTCGATATAGGTGCGGGTCCCAGTGGTGGGACCCGCACCTAAAAGACAACGGGGGCATATCCTAGTGATATGACCCCAGTGTCTAAGATGAGAATACCCCTTTAAGCCCCATGTTCAGGACTGCCCACAAAGGACCCTTGGAATGCCCACAAACTAATCTCCCCACACTTTCTAATGTTCCTTTTCGCATCGGCCTCATCCCCTTCCTGCCCATTTCCCGGGACTGTTGGCAACTATTTGAGTTAAACTAAGAGTGAAAAGGGGTTATCATGAATGATGCAAAAAATTAAAATCATATAGTACATGACAATCTCTAGGGCCCCTTTCGCACGAGCGAGTTTTCCGCGCTGGTGTAATGCGTGATGTGAACACATTGCACCCGCACAGAATCCTGACCCATTCATTTCAATGGGTCTTTTCACATGAGCGATGTTTTTCACGCATCAGTTCACCATTGCGTGAAAATCGCAGCATGTTCTATATTCTGCGTTTTTCACGCAGCCCTGGCCCCATTGAAGGGAATGGGTCTGTGTGAAATTCGCATTGCATCCGCACGCAAGTGATTCACTGATGGTTGCTTAGAGATGTTGTTTGTAAACATTCAGTTTTTTATCACGCGTGTGCGAAATGCATCCATACGCATCACACCCGCGTGCAAAAAACTGAACGAACATATGCAATCACAGTCAAAACTGACTGCGATTGCGTGCGGATTTTCCGGAACGCACCCTGAACGCATCTGGGCTGAATCCGTGACGCCTGACAAAGCTAGAACCAGCCCTGCTCCTCACATGGGTCCAGAGATCTCCACATTCATTGCTCCAACTATTCTGCTAGATTTATTTCAGGCTCAGGGAGTGTGTGCTCTGGTAGGGGTTATGTCCTTTCTGCTGCATCTCTTTCTCTGTAACTGCCACAGCTCCAGTGAGGTTTTTCGGAATACAGCATACTCTTTCCTCAGTAGTATGGATGAGTGAATCGAAGTCCATGAAGTAGACTTTGATCCAAATTTCAGGATAAATTCGATTTGCCGCGAAGCCCAATTTCCTCGAGCTTCGTAGTAGCAAATCAAATTAATCTGAAATAGTGTTAAAAAAAACAAACAAAAAGAATAATACTTATCTGCTCCATTTGCTTGTGATGGGCCGCCGGAATGACTTATATAAGGGAGTCAATGACCTACTGAACACGTTGCATGGCCCACAAACCACTCATTAAAAGGGTTGTCTCACAAAAAATATTCAGTGTTTTCAAAAAAGCACCAGGATATGAATACTTTTGGAACTGCATGTAATTAAAAATTTAGTATCGCCACTAAACTGTTTTATTATATTATTACTCAATTGTTTCATTAAGCTGTTTCTCAATATGTAGCGCCACCTGCTGCTTGTTCATTTCCTTATTTCTTTGTCAACCTCAGTAACATCGCTGAGGTGGTCGCACATGCTCAGTTCCATCCTTCAACTGCTACCAGCCGGATTTATTATTAGAAGCTGCTATAGTTACAGGGAAACAGCAGAAAGGACATGCATCATGAAAAAGGACATGCCCCTGAGCTGCAGCAGAAAGGATTTACCACCTGAGGAAAAAAAAAAAAAACACTCCTCCTGATATGACAGGAAGAGAGTAGCAGCAGAAAGGACATGCCCCCTGAGCTGTGAGAGAGAACACTGCAGTACAAGGGACACCCCCCTGAACTGTGATAGAGAGAGAGCTGCAGTATAAAGGATTCCCCCCCTGATCTGTGACAGAAAAAGAGTAACACCAGAAAGGACCCACCACCTAAGCTGTCAGAGAGAAAGCTGTAGTAGAAGGGACACCCTCTTAATCATGGGATAACCCCTTTATTATCAGTGTATATGACATCTTCTAAGACACCGGCATGCCATAATTATGTGAAAAAAAGGAAATATCTTTAGTAATTAGCCCCTTGATTTAATTCACCTTGCCATTTAACATAAGCAAACCAAATTTTTAATAAAATCTCAGTAAAAATAACATCTGATGAGGGTTGTGCGGTTGTAGAATATCACGCAATGGTTTTCTATTTTTAAGTGCAATTGACTTGAGAGTCAGGGAAGCATTTGGCTGTGATGAAGCCGGCGTGTGAGGTTAGGGCCAGGTTTAGCACATAAAGAGACATTCATTTATATGGTTTCCATGGCGACACGTTTATCTGTCAAAGCACAACACGAGCTGGATACACTGTATCAGGCTATCTGCATTTCCATATCTTGATACATTCAAGTGACTTGCAGGATTAAGGAGCGATCACTGTATAAGCGTATGTATAAGGTTTAATAGGATGGAGTCATTAGAAATGCGGCAAAATTTACCAGACATAGGTGGAATTCCCTAAATTTTCTTGCGTAATTACCTTAATTGAGGGCCAGAATATTACCTAAAGTCACTTCTGCATCTTGTTTATCAAGGATGGATTTTCACTTCAGGGGACTTTCCCCACATGGCCAGACCTGCGGAGGAAAACATACTTATCTGCTGCCCGCTGCTGGGTTCCAGATCCTTCGGTCCCCTGCCGCTGCTGAGGGGCTCCGGTCCCCACTTGTCCGCATCCGGTTTGACTCCCACTGTAGCCAATCATTGGCTGCAGCAGTGACGCATGACCCTTGTGTCTAGTGGCGTACATAGAGCAGTAAGGGCAAGGATCTAACCTGGCCCCACACACAGATGACTCCTCCTTGCGTCCTCTCTATAATGTGCATGAGCTCGGGAGTCCTCTCAATGCATTGTACTGCTGGTTTGTGGGAGCACAGCGTCAGAATGCAAGTTACTACAAAGATAAAAATGACATAACATGGCATCATACATGGCATCACTTACACTACATACAGTACTGCTGACTCTAGTTATGAGGGTGTATCAGAGCTGACCAATTCCCTTTAAGAGTAGGGGGCCTTGAGCAAGACAGGCGTAGTTAGCCTCCTGTCTAATAAGTTGATAATTATAGAGCATATTTACTCCTAAGCTCTGTGGACGCTGGCTCCTATTAAGGTACAATAAGCAGTAACAAAGTCTATGCAATATGTAATTTAAATTTGCTACAATGTGTCAGTGCAGGAAACACATCTGAGTGTGGTCACATTGTATTGTTCTATTTGTTCTATCTTGGCAATATCCAATAAAGTTGGTTCCCACCTAGAACTACAGTAATTGTATAGGTCTGAGAGAGAAAGAGAGAGGGAGGGGGAGAGAGAGAGAGAGAGAGAGAGGAGAGGAGGAGAGAGAGAGAGAGAGAGAAGCAAGTCTTCTATTGTACAGGGCCATTGTTTAGTATAAGGTCACCTTGTTGTGGCAGGTGGGCTCACACAATGTATACTAAGAACCTCAGATTTATACATTTAGTAAATTTATCAGTAATGTAATATAAAATAATATTAAATATAATGTAAATTAATCATAATTTGACACATTTGCACACCTCATATTTGTATTTGTTTCATTCTACATTGCAGTCATAGCTGATCTCCATCTTTCCATTTATCTCATCTTATTCGGAGGCGTTGACTGCACATTTACACTGCAGGATTTTCTATGTTGATCAACCATATAGCAAGTCAATCTGCGCTCCTCTAGCTTCAATTACATGGCCCAATCATCATCACTGTATGTGACCGAATGATCGTTAGTGGGATCCTTCAATCACATACAGTTTCATGGTTGCAGCACTTCCCCGTTTACATGGGGCGAGTGACTGACAATAAGCGATGTTATGGAGGTGAGCGGATTGATTCCATAGAATGAAAATTCATGTGATTTCATACAGGGAAAAGAGAGAAAGAGAGAGACTGAGAGATAGAGAGAGAAAGAGGGAGAGAGACTGAGAGAAAGAGAGGAAGAGAGACTGAGAGATAGAGAGAGAGGGAGAGAGACTGAGAGATAGAGAGGAAGAGAGGAAGAGAGACTGAGAGATAGAGAGAGAGAAAGAGGGAGAGAGACTGAGAGAAAGAGAGGAAGAGAGACTGAGAGATAGAGAGAGAGGGAGAGAGACTGAGATAGAGATAGAGAGAGAGAGATAGAGAGAGAGAGAGAGAGAGACTAAGAAAAGAGGGAGAGAGAAAGAGAGGGAGAGAGACAGAGAGAAAGAGAGAGAGAGAGGGAGACTGAGAGGAGAAGGAGAGAGGGAGAGAGACTGAGAGATAGAGAGAGAGGGAGAGAGACTGAGAGATAGAGAGGAAGAGAGACTGAGAGATCGAGAGAAAGAGAGGAAGAGAGACTGAGAGATAGAGAGAGAGAAAGAGGGAGAGAGACTTGAGAGAAAGAGAGGAAGAGAGACTGAGAGATAGAGAAAGAGGGAGAGAGACTGAGATAGAGAGAGAGAAAGAGGGAGAGAGACTGAGAGATAGAGAGAGAGAGGGAGAGAGACTGAGATAGAGATAGAGATAGAGAGAGAGATAGGAGAGGAGAGAGAGAGACTAAGAAAAAGAGGGAGAGAGAAAGAGAGGGAGAGAGACTGAGAGAGAAAGAGAGAGAGAGAGAGGGAGAGAGAGAGAACTGAGAGATAGAGAGAGAGAGAGGGAGACAGAGAAGGAGAGAGGGAGAGAGGACTGAGAGATAGAGAGAGAGAGGGAGAGAGACAGATAGAGAGAGAGAGAGAAAGAAGGAGAGAGACTGAGAGATAGAGAGAGGGGAGAGAGACTGAGAGATAGAGAGAGGGAGAGAGACTGAGATAGAGAGAGAAAGAGAGACTGAGATAAAGGGAGAGAGAAAGAGGGAGAGAGGCTGAGAGATAGAGAGAGAAAGAGAGAGTGAGAGATAGAGAGAGAAAGAGTGAGACTAAGAGATAGAGAGAGACAGAAACTGGGAGATAGAGAGAGAAAGAGAGAAATGGAGCTATAGAGAGAGAAAGAGAGAGACTGAGAAATAGAGAGAGAGAAAGAGGGAGAGAGACAGAGAAAGAGCGAGACTAAAAGATAGAGATAAAGAGGAAGAGAGACTGGGAGATAGAGAGAGAAAGCGAGACGGAGAGATAGAGAGAAACAGAGAGAAAGTGACAGACAGAGAGAGAAAGTGGGAGAGAGACTGAAAGATAGAGGGAGAAAGAGGGAGAGAGAAAAAGAGACTGAGAGACAGAAAGACAGAAAGAGAGGCAGAAAGAGATAGAGAGACAGAAAGAGTGAGATAGAAATATAGAGACAGAGAGAAAGAGAGAGAGAGAGAGAGACAGAGAAACAGAAAGAGATGGAGAACTGCAGCTCTCTCACTATCACAGCTCTGGGGATGTGTTCTTTCTCAGGGTGTGTCCTTTCTGCTGTAGCTCTTCCCCTATAACTGTCACATCTTCTAACATTGGATCCGGCTGGTGGCAGCTTAACTGTGGAAAATCTAATGCTATATATGTGTGAGAATGAGTGGCTAATAAATTGTAATTACATTCTGAGAGCATTCTGATCCAGGTGCCGATATGAAAGATGTAGAACATTTTTTGTGAGACAATCCCTTTAAGGTAAGTAAAGTACGGTACACGATGTGGGTTTCAATGACTCGCTGTCATAAGTTCATCTTTTCTTGCCTGTGAGCCTCCCACAAGGCCGCCATAAAACAAATACCTGTCACGTAATAGTGAGCAGGCACCTGACATGATACAACATGACAGCCGATCTTCCATTGACAGCGCTCTCTTTCATCTGTGTCCGTTTTTATTAAATACCTACACAAATAGTCTGCGTGGGAGTTAAAAATTAACAACCACCTACACGCCGAGAATGGTAATGACACGGCGTACTGATGTGCACGATCAGAAAAGTCAGACAAGTTGAAGAAAAGACATAATTACGATGCACGGGGAGCACAATGTAACCGTCTTCAAGCAGTCCCCGTTATGTAGAGGACACGGGCAGCGTCGTGCAGATAATGGGAAGCATATAGACATATCTGTCTCATGGGGAGCTGCGCTCGATACAAAGCAACCATGTTTTTTCCAAGGTCCTGGTTTATAATGGTAATTCATTCATAGTTTCATACATTAACCCTCCAGAGAAATAACCATGAACTCACACTGTCAATGCGTTGTGCTTAGCAGGTCCATACCTTTACTGCTGCATCCAACCTCTACATAGTTGTGTCAGGGGCGGACTGGGAACTTAAAGTGGCCCTGGAAAAAATACTAAAAGTGGCCCCGCTTTGATGGAAGGCAGGACCAGCGATACCATATTGTGGCACATTATACCACCCCAACAGAGCCAAATACCACAGTCCATCACAAAATACTGCCAGCAGCACAAAATACATCCCCAAAAACATCCACTGGCCGGCTGTGAGGAGGGCCCAGAAATTTCCCTGTAAGGTCTATGGCCAATCCGCACCTGGTTGGTGTGGCTACAGGTTGAGTTCAACCAGGCTCTGGACTATGAACAGTGCTAAAAGAGTTAACTTTTTCTTTACTGCAGGACGCGTGTATCCACTGATCTGCCATAACATTAATAACACCTTGCTAATGTTAGGTAAGTTCTGCTTGTGACACAAAAACTGCTTTGACACATTGAGGCATGGACCTCCGAAGGTGTCCTGTGGTATCTGGCACCTAGACATAAGCAGCAGACGCTGGAAGTTATCAGGTAAACCTTGGGTTGGACTTGTTTTTACAGCACAAATACTCAATCACAGCACGATCTGAAGAATTTGGTAGCAAAACCAGTACCTTGAATTCTTGGTTGTGTTCCTCAAACCATTCCTGAACAATTATTTTTGAAAAAATTTGGTTCACACACAAATTAATTCTACCCAAACCCAACTTGGAGATGGAGAGAGAGAAAAAGCCTGGTGGAATATTTTAGTTATTTTAGATAAAAAATTAGATTGCATGCTTCTCTTTCTGTTAAATATTGGGTTGGTCTTTCTTCTAGACTTCTTCTAGATGTTTATTTGGTGAGGTTGTTTTAGAAAAATATGAGCCCTTGTGTTTCATAGATTAACATTGCCCTATTTTTTTTCAACTAAGTTTTTGGTGACAGCCTCAAACTGTGATTTTTATCTATTGCTATAGTTAAGCCCCCTGCTCCATAGACAACTGGAGGAGGAGGACAGAAGATGGTAACTATTGATGGCCACCACAGGGGAACAAATTTTTTGGGCAGTATACTGTGCTACACTGTGTTATTTGGTTGTGATGGGATGGTATTTTGCACTATGGTATCGTTGACCACCCTACAGGTGTTGCCCCACCTTCTGTTAATTTGGACCTGCCCCACAAAATGGGGCAACTTTAAGTTCCCAGTCTGCCCCTATGTGCTAGTTTCTTTTACAAAAGGAAAGGAAAACTGTCTCATATAGGAAGCCAACTCTTTGTAGGTAACTCCCCTTTGATAGAGCTGAGCAAAGAAACTTTGCCTGGCTGCCTGAGAGGCCTTGGTTAGAGTGCTATTTTTGGAGAGTGCGGAGTATGCATGAGGAGTATCAACAGGGGCGGATTGGCCATAGACCTTACAGGGAAATTTTCCGGTGGGCCGATACCCAGGGGGCTGCCTGAGTCCTCCTCATGGCCGGCCAGTGGAAGTTTTTGGGGATGTATTTTGTGATGGACTGTGGTATTTGGCTCTGTTGGGGTGGTATAATGTGCAACAATATGGTATTGCTGGCCCTGCGTTCCATCAGTTTGGACCAGACTACAAAACAGGGCACTTTTAGTAATTTTTCCAGGGCCACTTTAAGTTCCCAGTCCGCCCCTGAGTATCAAAACCCAGTCAACGTTCCTCTGGGGTTCTGGGAAAAATATATGAAAATTAGCATATCTTACATCTGCTGGCATCAGATATGCTTAGGCTTTGAATATCTTTCCCAGAAACCCAGAGGAGTATTGCCTGGCCTTCAATACTCCACCCACATACTATGCATACTAGGCGCTCTCCATAATGAGAAAGAGTACCCCCCAGACAAGGAGTGTATATGGCCTAGAAACCCACCGCAGCATACTACTCTGCATCTGTTAAACTTATACCTTACCTATACCTAATCTCTTAAACTTATACCTTACCTATAGAATAGTTGATACATTTCTCACTGGTGTGGGTCAGACTGCTGGAACTCTTACCGATTACAAGGATGGAGGTTCCTTTCTTCTGGATGAGTAAAGTGCATGTCAAGCATGTGTGATGCTGCTCCATTCATTCTCTACTGGCTCTCTGGAGCTGTTTATTGGAGTTTCAGAAGCAGAACCTGCAGTGATCAGTTGATTGCCAGCCCAACTGTATTGTTAGGGCTCATACACACGACCATTGGGTATTTTGCAGTCCGTAAATTGCGTATCCGCCATATACAGATATCAGTCGAGTGCATTCTATATTTTGCGGAACAGAACAGCTGGCCCCTAAAAGAACAGTACTATCCTTGTCCGTAATGCGGACATTAGTAGGACATGTTCTATCTCATTGTGATATGGACATACGGAAACGGAATTCATTTTTTGTGGCCCCATTGAAGTGAATGGGCAGCAAAAAAAAAAAAAATGGAACAGACACGGACAAAAAATACGTTTGTGTGCATGAGCCCTTAAAAGAGTTTTTCTTGTACACTCAACCCCTTTAGATGGAGGCTGCAAATATTAAAGGGTTTCTGTCACCAGAAAATAGCCCATATAAGTGGCTGTAATTTCCCATGTGCCCATGACAGGTGACACCAAATATGTAACTAAAAATCCCCCTACTGCAGCCGTTATCTCAAAAAAGTGTTTCTTATAATATGCAAATGAGCGTTCGCTAGGTGCAGGGGGCGGTAACCCTGCACCTAGTATCATCTTTAGCCCACCTCTAACCACGCCTTCCTTCTTCAGATTGACAGGGCCAGGCAGCTTCTTCTCTCTGCTGCCGGCCCTGTCCGTAGCTGAAATCCCGCGCCTGCACCGTGCGCTTTACATTCGGTTTGCCAGTACTCGGCAAGCATCGGCAGTCACTGCACCTGCGCGAATGTAAGCGCACGGCGCATGCGCGGGATTTCAGCTACGGACAGGGCCGGCAGCAGAGAGAAGAAGCTGCCTGGCCCTGTCAATCTGAAGAAGGAAGGCATGGTTAGAGGTGGGCTAAAGACGATACTAGGAGCAGGGTTACCGCCCCCTGCACCTAGCGAACGCTCATTTACATATTATAAAAATTACTTTTTTGAGATAACGGCTGCAGTAGGGGGATTTTTAGTTACATATATGGTGTAACCTGTCATGGGCACATGGGAAATTACAGCCACTTATACGGGCTATTTTCTGGTGACAGAAACCCTTTAAGCAGGCCATAGATGAGAAGATGAGGTTAGGGTTCTGCGACTGAAATTGGAGTTGCTTCTACAAAAGCATATGAATTTTTTCAGCTCTTCAATCCTTGCTTCTTCAGAATTCCTACCAATCTATTCAGTCTTATCACTTTTTTATTTTACACTTTTTGGTGTAATAGTCCTCCCGACTATGACCGTGTGACCCTCTTCTCCTAGGGTCACTGGGTCCCCCAAACTTCCAGGCTACACAGAGCCTTGTGGCCCCTCAGCCACTGAGGGCTGGTTTATCACAGCAGTAATTACACCCAGGTGGCCTCACCTGTGGTGGAATAGGGATGTGGACTGGAATATCCACCCCCTCCAGACCTCTATGAAGCGTGAGGCCTGTCACTGCCTCACATACCCCCCCTCTGTTCAAACCCGTGGGGGTGAACACTTGCACCAACACAGGATGCACGTGACAGAGCATCCACATTACCTACAGTTTTCCCTTTGTTCTGCCACACCCAGGCCAGCAAAGCCCAGTTTACCATCACGACCGACTCTCTACCCTGTAGACAGCATCTAAGGGACTCCGGTGGCCATCTAACGGCCAGACCCTCTCTTACTCTTTTCGGCTTTTCATTTCTCTCTCCCAGGCTTCCTCAGCCTTGTGGTCCCCCCCAGCCCTGCTGGCTGGGACCACATGGGCCCTCTCCAGGTCTGTTCCCTGGGGACCTCTCTCTCACATACTGCCCCTTTAAATTTCAGCAAGCTTTACTTGCCACACCGCAGAAGTGTTTGGATTAGCAGCTGCAGCTTTTTCCCAAACAAACAGGCTTCCGGTCCTTTAACACAGGAACACAGCAACATTTAGCAGCACCTGCTCTTTTCCACGCCGTTGCTCCTAGCAACACTTTCTTTTTCTCTTTTCTGTTGCCCCCAGCAACAACATTGTGCCTTCTTCGCACAGACACACGCCTTGGTGGCATCAACATGCCCGCATCCTCCACCATATGTAAGGGATCGTATCCTCTCAGGAGGTCGATATCACACAATCTCTTCAAAACACGGGGATTTTCAAGTCCACACCACTTCATTTTCACACTTTTTGCTCCAGCATGAAACAAAACCATCAAAATAACACCTGCCCGGCTGGGCTCTGACTACACATAGTTCAGCTAACTCACCTAAATACATACGCTGTTCACACACAGCTTTTAAGTGCGGCTTCCTCAGCCGTTCAGTCCAGCAGCCTCCCGGCTGTGACTCCAACCGTACCTTTTGGGGGGAGATGGTCCAATAGTCCTCCTGACTATGACTGTGTGACCCTCTTCTCCTAGGGTCACTGGGCCCCCCAAACTTCCAGGCTACACAGAGCCTTGTGGCCCCTCAGCCCTCCTGGCTGAGACCACACACACACAGAGCCTCCGCAGGCTCTAACCTCTCAGGCCTCCTCAGACTTTCTCCTCTCCCCAGACTGACACTGAGGGCTGGTTTATCACAGCAGTAATTACACCCAGATGGCCTCACCTGTGGTGGAATAGGGATGTGGACTGGAATATCCACCCCCTCCAGACCTCTGTGAAGCGTAAGGCCTGTCACTGCCTCACAATTGTTTCTCAGTTCCTCACTACTTTCCAGATCTCTGTTTGCTGTCAGTGAATGTGGACCAAATTGGTTCTTCAAGTTTGTCTCTGCACATCTCCCATTTGGGGCAATGAAATATTAATGAAAGCATCCGGCGCTTCTAATGCTCCTGACGCTGCTGTGACTATTTGGCTCCTGAACACGTATGTGGCCACGATCCAGCTGCATGTTTTATTAAACAAGATGGTAAAAATCAAAGGGGCCGAGACCCTCACTCAATAAAATGTACTTAAAATTATAGCCTTGTGTTAGGCTCATACATTTATTTAAAGGGGTTGTCTCACTTTAGCAAATGGCATTTATCACGTAGAGAAATGTAATACAAGGCACTTACTAATGTATTGTGATTGTCCATATTGCCTCCTTTGCTGGTTTGATTAATTTTTCCATCACATTATACACTGCTCGTTTCCAGGGGTTATGACCATCTAGCAATCCAGCAGCGGTGGTCGTGCTTGCACGCTATAGGTAAAAGTGCCGACCCCTCTGCTGTCCAGAACCGTGGGGGTTGGGAAAAGTCTGGTACTTTTTCCTATAGTGTACAAGCACGACCACCACTGATGAATTGCAGGGTGGTCTGTAACCATGGAAACAAGCAGTGTATAACGTGATGGAAAAATGAATTTAGCCAGCAAAGGAGGCAATATGGAGAATCACAATACATTAGTAAGTGCCTTGTATTAACTTTATCTACATTATAAATGCCATTTGCTGAAGTGAGACAACCCCTTTAAGATGTGTAACTTCAGCTATAATGTATCTTCTGAGTATTGACCAAAGTAACGCTGATGGCACATGGGCATTTTCACACTTTTTTCTGCTACTGACTTCAATCGGGCACATTACTGCATCACAAACTGCATGTACAGTAAAAGTCAAGACCGTTTTTTTTTTAAAGCAAAGATGTACGTACATACTAGTGATACTAGCGAATCGAATTGCGAATTTCAGCATAAATTTGATTTGCCTCATAGCCGAATTTCATCATGCTTCGTGGTAGTAGAATTGATTTAACCTGAAATAGTGCAAAAAACAAAAAGAAAATCATACATACCTGTTCCATTTGCTTGCTACGGGCTGGCCTCCGCCATCTTGCTTGAAGATCTCAGCTGAAATCCTGAGCACAGTGACGTATGACATCACCATGCCGGCCAGAGTGATGACGTCATTTCGGGCCGCACCAGATCTTCAACACTGAGGTATGGATATAAGATGCCGTGATCGTGTATGAATGCGGCATCCGAGGGGTACAATGATGGGGGCTGCGCAATTGCCGCTTCCTTTCATTGCATCTACTACTTACAAAGAATTGCAAAGTAATTCATCATGGAGCAAATTTTTTTGTAAAATTTGGCAAAGCAGTCGAATCGAATTTTCCAATACTTTGCTCATCGCTAGTACATACCAGCTCCCATCTCCCTTTGCTCCAGGTTGGAGGGAAGCTGACCTGGACTCCTTTTCCAAAGGACTAAAAGGTGTCTTACTGCCTGGACCACTAATAATTACCACTAATAATTACTGTAGTTTAACCTGGAAGGCATGTTCAGTTTTCAAGCAAAGCTACTATGTTGGAAATTTGGCATTGCATGATGTCCATTGAAATCAGATGATTGTCGGTGTAATGTATTTCTTTCCACTCATATAAGGTATTTAATGAGGACCCATCACCACAAAATGCAATGCAATCTGAAAGCACCATGTTATAGAGCAGGAGGAGCTGAGCAGATTTATATTTTTTTTTTTGTGGGAAAAGATTCAATAAAACCTGTAATTTATAAATGTATATATTTGCTTTTTCCACTTCCTGTAAACAGCTATCAGTACAGGGAGGAGGAGTTATCTATGTATACACAATTCTGTCCATCACTGATAACCCCTGCCTCCTGTACTGATAGCTGTTTACAGGAAGTGGAAAAAGGAAAGATTTAAGTGTATAAATTACAGGTTTTACTGAATCTTTTCCAACAAAATGATATATCATTGTGCTCAGCTCCTCCTGCTCTGGAACATGGTGCTTTCAGATTGCATTGCATTTTGTGGTGACAGGTCCTCTTTAAAGAGGTTGAATAGGTGTTAAATGTATCATCTCTGGGGGTCTGACCACTGGGACCCTCATGATCAATAGAGCAAGGGTCCTGTGCCCCCATTCTGGTGGTGTTTGAATGACATGGAAGGTTAAAGCATAACCGCCATGTTTTCATAAAAAAAAATCAGTTTTAACATATGTTACTGCTGGTGCAGCATTATGCATAAATCAATCTTTAGTTTCTTCACATACCACTGTTTTCCTTGAGTTTTTCCCTTAGTTACGGCTGTTTTAACCTCTACAATATGAGGATCTTCCTTCACTTCACATAAACATTTGCTGTAGCCAGCAGCTTCCTGTTAGCCAATCAGATTGGATTACTGAGAGACACACCTCCTCACTCTGAAGCCTAATGCAGGGATGCAGTGTGAAGGACCGCCCCTCTGTCTTCCTGTCTTCTTAGATGAGCCATAGCAATGGTCTTTTAAGGGACCAGTGGAAAGGGACAGGAGACATTAATGAAAGCTGTTATTATAAGGTAATTACAGATCTTTTGACAACAATTTACAGACTATCTCAGGTATACATGCCTAGCTCTAATGAGCTAGCAAATAAAAAAAAATATGACAGTTACACTTTAAGGATGAATCCTGCTGCTCCATTCAATCTCCATATTACTGATGGGGGTAGCCAGGTACAGTACGTGGCTATCTCTATCAGTCCTTAGACATGGGGTGGAGTGGTAGTGTGTCTGTATGATCATCACACACCTCTGTAATTGGAGCTAGGGACCCACATTTTAGTGATCGTGTGGTTTTCCAACACTCAGACTCCCGGGGATCATCCATGTGGATAGATGATAAATGTTTTTCATGGAGTAACCCCCTCAAAAATAGGGTTAAAAACCAGACAGCCCCATTAAGCTGTTGACTTCTTCAGTTGATGGCTGTCCCATCAGTGAAGGGGAGGGCTTAGTTTATGAAGCTGTCTCTCAGTCAGTAAGGACGCGTGAGTGCAAGGTGTGGGGTGTCTCAAGCTAAACCTTTGCCTTTCGCTAGACCTCATCATAAATGAAAATATTATCTGGTGCTAGAGATGCATTGAGGGGTGTGACCATCACTGGAAAGCTGAGAGGTGGAGATGCATTGAGGGGTGTGACCATCACTGGAAAGCTGAGAGGTGGAGATGCATTGAGGGGTGTGACCATCACTGGAAAGCTGAGAGGTGGAGATGCATTGAGGGGTGTGACCAGCACTAGAAAGCTGAGGAGTGGAGGTGCATCGAGGGGCGTGACCAGCACTGGAAAGCTGAGGAGTGGAGGTGCATTAAAGGGCGTGACCAACACTGGAAAGTTGAGGAGTTGAGGTGCACCGAGAGGCTAGGCCCTGACCATCGGTGCACTTAAGTCCTCATTTGCCAAAAGAATAAAAATCTTTTTTTTTTTCTCCCACCCCGACCAATTTTCATAAGACAGGTATCATTTTAATTAGCAGGAACTACCCTTCCAGCATATCCTCTTCACAGAGTTGATCCTGCTGACAAGTGATCTTTAAGCAAACCCCTTTAAAAGCAAATATGTGTTAGAAGAACATGAATCTGTAATTTGTACCTATCTGCCCTGAGAATATTCATACAAATCCATGCGGCACTCGGTTCTTCTTTGCTGAAATTCACATCTCTTGTGATGTGATTTTTTTTCTTTTTTAAATTAGCATTGACCCTAAGTCGAGATTTGAAAACATTTGGAATTGAAAATCCTAGCGGAGACATTAATAAAGCTGGTGAAAAAAAAATGCTTGTTTTTCATTGCCTAAAATAGAGTAAAGCTGGATACACGAGCCCGCACCAGTAATAACAAGATGCCAGGGAGTTCTTATCTGATTTTTGCTTCTGATTGTGCTGTGAAGTGGCATTCATCACTTATTTACAGGTGTATTGCCTTTTACTAAAAATACTGGCGGATAACTGCTGGGATTGCTCCAGATAATATTTGCAATTGGCCCTCATGAGCACAGAACTGTGAGGCTTCCTTTCTTCTCGGCTGCTGAATGAATAATTCATCGATTTACTTTACATATTGCTTCATTTATTACAATGTGTTTATACGTCGCTCCTTTGTGCCATGCCGGATGATTGACAGATGATTGAAGAGATAGGCGCCATTCTCTTCGCCCTTCTTCAAAACGCAGGTGAATCTCAGCAAGGGCTGACATGATTGTCAGAGATGGGAACATTTTCTCCTGATGTTCTCAACACACATTTCCGCCTACTTTATACGACGTATTTACTTTCCCCTTAAAAGGTAAGTCCATCTTTGCCACCATTTTGAACAATTAAAAAAAAAATTTGCAAAAAGTTTTTGATTAAAAATCTTTTACAATTTTGTGCTGACAGCTGCTATGTCGAATTGTGTCTCTATGGTTACAGACTACAAAAAAGCCTTGTGTAGTCTGGTTTTGCATTCATGTATTCACTTTTTTTCATCTGCTTCACTTCTACGGTATCTGTAAGTTAGCAATTCATTTGTATAAGGGCTCATGCACATGACCGCATGTATTTTGCGATCCGCAAAAAACAGATCCACAAAAAATACTGATAATGTCTGTGTGCATTACGTATTTTGCGGAACGGAACAGCTGGCCCCTAATAGGACAGTCCTATCCTTGTCTGTAATGTGGACAGTAATAGGACATGTTCTATTTTTTTGTGGAAAGGAAATACGGAAACGGAGTGTACAAAGAGTACCTTAATTTTTTTTGCGGACCCATTGAAATGAATGGTTCCACATATGGTCCGCAAAAAAAGGGAACGGACACGGAAAGAAAATACGTTTGCATGCATGAACCCTAACTATCTACAGGTCAGACTGTCCTCTGATGGGCCCATGCTCTGACTATAGTTTGCCCAAAAAGTCCAGGCAAAAAAATCCATTTGGAGTTGCCTTTGGCATTAATCACTTGCCAGTAGGGTCTATATCTCTGATTTGAAACATATTATTGATTATATAAGGGTTGGGTCCAAGAATAATTGCCTCTGGTGGTCCCAAGGAATTTCAGTCCGAAACTAACTATGTTAAACCCAGTGGCGTACATAGAGAGGTAAGGGCCCCATAGCAAGGATCAAACCAGGCCCCCCACACAGGACAGAAGAGTTTCTGCCTAAACCCTTTTCAATGACCCTTGGGCCATTTTTCAACTGCTTTATTTGCTAAAAGTTGTTCCTTTAGAGGGTAGAGTCCTGACCAAGTTTTCACCTCCAGTAGAAGAGGAGATAATCCCAACTAAGACTGGGCCCCCTCTTGTCCTGGGCCCCATAGCAGTCGCATGGTCTGCCGCTATGGTAGTTACGCCCCTGGTTAACCCGTAACACTGGATAGGAGATGTATACACAATTTTTTTTTTTATTTCATATGCTACCTATCTTGTGGCACTAAAACATTGGTTGAACATAGACGTACCTTTTTAATATTTAGTACCATTATAGCTATTACATGGGTTTCCATTCAATTTTCTTTGAAGGGTTGTACATATGCCCTTGTACATATTTTAATGGGGCACATAGACAAGATGGGAGGCAACTCTGAACCCCCTCTATGAACTCTCTACACCTCCTCCTGTTCTGGCAGCCTTGAGACATCCTGGTATTACATAGACAGCCATCCCTCTGAATGTCCTCCATGAAATACTATCTTTCACCGTTGCAGGGAAATGCCTCGCTGGGCTTGGCCAAATTTGACTGATTGATTCAGCAGTTGTAGTTTCAAAAGGGTTGTATTTGATGAGACCACCACTTTAATAGCAAACCTGCTTGCTCTGCAATGACAGGTGGTGGGTGAATAAGAATAAGGGTGAAACTACCTGAAATTTCTTTTTTCGATATTCTATTCAGCCATTTTTCTATTAAAAAACAGCTATAAGTGCCTTGGTCTCCTACACAGGTAACAGATGGTGGGAGACAACCACTAATGGCACCCATTACAGGATCCTTATGGCACATGACTTTGCATTTTTATATACTGTAACTCTGGATCACAGTGAAGATGTAAATTGTACCCAGGGTCTGTGAAAAGTTAGGTGACCACTCTTGTGGAAGTCATTCTGATGCCCATCTAGATGTCACCCTGCTTTGCCAAAAACCAATATGGGAAATACAGAGATAAAGTAATCCAATGGCAAGATTAGTTTTATTTTAGAATAAAATGCCCATTACAGGAAAGTATTCTTAAAGGTAGAGGTGTATCTTAAAGCTCCTGTGCCCCAATACCCCAGTAAAAAGAGAACCTCCACCTATGTTTTATGGCTAGGGGGCTTTAGATGCTAGACCATGGTGTATGCTACCTCTACACTTCCCACAGTTACTGCCCAGCTTAAAGGGGTTTTCCACAATTACTATGGTTTTTAGTGAACATATTTATGTAGTTGCTTATTTTATGTACATCTTCCCAATGCTTTTTTTTGTTAATGTGGGTTCTCCTAAGCATTTTTCATCATATAAACCAATCTCTCTGGTTTGTTTCCCTCCTGTATGTAGCACTTCCTTTTCCTGTATCCAACCAAACCCATGATGCACTTCTCCTCCCTCAGCCACAGCTCCAGCCCCGGCCGTAACAACGCCCAGCTAGTTAATAGCTCCTCCCACCCAGCTAGTTACATAGACACTCCTCTATCACTGCCCCTAACAACACCCAGCTAGTCTATAGCTATTCCCACCCAACTAGTTACGTAGACACTCCCCTATAACTACCCCACCCATGGACATAACTTCACAGGAAATAAGAAGGAGCTGCATGGACATGATCATGTGACCACAGCACAGAACAGAAGATAGGAGCAATAAAGGAAAAAGAAATACATTACAAAATTACAGCGCCCTTCATAAAGGATTATTTTTATGGGATGAAACCTGGAAAATCATTTTAAAGGGGTTTTCCAGCCATCCTGTGCAGGACCAAGTATGCCTTCAGCTTCTTCAGCGGCGGTTCCAGAAGTCAGATCCCCTCTGATCATGTTGTTATAGCATTTCTTTGCAGTGTATCCTCATATGATGAGAATGCTCCTTTGATGGTGAAACTACTAATTACACATAATATCTGAGGTCTTCAAGAATATTTCTTCCAGCTTACATTACATTGGATATGATTTATTTTAATGAGTGTGGGACAGGACAGCGTGTAAATAATTATCTAAGTCGGATGCTAATTATGTAAAATCTATGAACACCATCTATGTGGCAGCTTGTTACATTTTACGTCTACACTGCAATTCCTAAGAAGAGACACTGGCGTAGAAATTACTAGGTCATATACCCCGGAGGAGAGATGTGCTATCTGGTGTCACATTCTGTTATGTGCAGACTTAACTAAATATGTGTGATGGAGCAGTTACTGCACAGAAATCCTTCATCGTTTCAGGCTCTTTTTGGCTTGGTAGACCATTAACCTTTAAAGGGGTTGTACCACGAAAAATATTCTACATTTTTCAAACCAGCACCTGGAGATGAATACTTTTGAAATTACATGTAATTGAAAATTTAGTAGAATCACTGAGTTATTCAAGAAAATGTATCTATAGCGCCACCTGCTGTTTGTTCTTTTCCTTATTTCTCTGTCCACCTCGCTGAGGTGGTCACACATGCTCAGTCTACATCTTCAACTGCCTCCGGCCATATCAACTATTGGAAGCTGTGGCAGTTTCAGGGAAAGTGCTGCAGCAGAAAAGACATGCTCCCCGAGAAAGGACATGCTCCCTCAACTGCCAGCCTTAAATAAATCTAGCAGAACAATTGGAACAATTAATGGGGGCAATTCTGGATCCATGTGAGGTACAGGGCTGGTTCTAACTTTGTGAGAACTCTTGCAGAGAATATTTCTGGCACTGGGATAGCTAGACTGGGATTAGGATGCTTCTGAGTGCGGCAGGGCTCACAAATATCAAATATTAGATAGTAGTAGATCATACCAGAGAAGTCAACCAGAGAAAGCCCTTCCCAATGTGATACCAGAGAAGCAGGGGTGGCAAAAATGGCAGTGGGGCTTATAATAAGGGCCTGGCTAAAAATATCCAGACCCTTTAAAGTAGATGAGACCCAGCTGTCAGACCCCCCCCCCCCCCAATCAGATACTGATGAACGTTCAGTCATTGTTTAAATCTCAGAAAATCCTTTTAAGCCCTCATTTAATCAACAGGAAGATGTCTACAGCATACATTGGTTGGAAATATAAGTAATACAAATCCTGGAAACTATTATTATGGACTATTGGATTGCTGAATTGGGTGGCTCCATCTTACCTGTATATTTAAAGGGGTTGGTCGACATTAAAAAGTGTCCCCAAGTCAACTATTGTGATAAAATAATAAAAGAACATATAATTACCACTGATCCTCTCTACTTAAGGAGTCATGACTTCATTTTCTTGGCTAAAGCATTGACATGCCTGTATGCCTCGGACACCGCTGCAGCCAATCACTGGCCCCAGTAGTATACACCACATGACTACCTGTGATTGGCTGCAGCAGTCACATGGAATATAAGGGTTACTGAAGTCAAACAAAGTCTGGCGAAGAGGATCGGAGCAGAGAACTGGAAGTGGTGGGTGATCAAATATTACCCCTCTCATTGCACCCACTACTTACAAAGAAATGTGCTTCATGACGAAGTAATTAATCACAAAACAATTTTTTTTTTAAATTCATCGAAGCGAACCGAATCAAATTTTCAAGAAATTCCCTCATCTCTAGATGCTACGCCCCATTACCCGTAATCTGATCAACAGTTTTTGACGTTCTGCATCAAAATTTGCAACTTTTTACCTTTCCTCAACATCCTTGCCACTTTTCCAAAAAGTTGGTGGGAGGAAGCTGGCTGCGAGTGGGAGCTCCTTGGCCTGACTCATTTAGCATGTTCCTCCTGGCTGGTATAGATTTCAGTTCTGGCCCACAGACAGCAGAAGGTGCAAGAACTTTATGAAGAGGCGTGCCCCTCTTAATAAATTGGATAAATCTTTTGCAAACAGGGTTTTTAATAGGACTTGTGTGTGAAATGCTGGTCTGCAGTGAATGAATCCCAGGGTGCAGCCCGTGTAATGCAGGACAGGACAGACCCTCCAGAGATGTGTACGTAGAGATGAGCCTGAACAGAAGACTCCCTCTTCACCACTCTTGTAATTCCCGAATAAGGTTTCTAAGTTCTTTAAAATAACTGGCCACAGAATTTTTCAAGAAAAAAATGGAAAATGCAGTGAAAACATAGTAAAATACAGTCTGTGATGAAGGCCATGATTTTCAGGCAAAACTACAAAAAATCTCATAAACCATGTGCAGTCATCTTTTGAGTGTGGCCTAAAATTATCATTTCAAGCTTGCAACAGCTTCTTCATATCCCCATGAAAGGCTTCCTAATATATTAACTCTCTATTGATTGCACTAATTAAGGTTTCCAAATACTCTTGTACACACTAATTAGCATCTCATCCAGTCCTATTAACGACCAATTATGGTTAGTGGTAAATATTTCTAACTTATGGCGACTTTAGTAACGAAGAACACATACAGGTCACTGTGGCTGTAAAATCTCAGCAGGTAGCACTGCAACGGCCTTAATAATGCAGCAAACGGCACGAAAAACAACTGATATCTGATAGCGCTACCATCCAAGCCAATTTAGACGGTTATCATTTGCAGCTGAATGACGTCTCTTGTCTGAATTACTAGCCCTATTTCTGCTGGGTATTGCCAAGTCTCATCTATTTTGGCTACAGTGCTTTTCCGAAATGGAAGGCACAGCGCTAATTATTATTTTAATTTTTCTAGATGTGTTCAAAAGCCCGTATGCTAATGATGCAGGATGGAGGATTATAAAATGGGATAATACTATGTTATGCCTCAATAATGTTTGCCCCCTCTATGGTACCCTTAAGCCCATGGGCTGGCTGGCAAATTTTATCCTCTGGGACAAGCACACAGTACTGGTCCATTTGTAGTGGCCCATTCTCAACCTGTTTAACTCCGCTTACCAAATAAAGGCGGTATAGGCAAATAGTTCTTGCGGTTTCTGCTTCCTAAGGTGGAAATTGAAATGGCGCCAGCATTTTTAGCACCAGTGACGTCTCCTCTGATGTAGACATCCTCTTTCCTCATCTTCTTCATTCGGTCCAGACCACTTTTCCATTCACAGCTATTGAACTGCCAGAAACAACTGAGCCAGTGTTTGATTATTCTCAGAACTCCCATTGTACTAAAAGGAGGGTGGGCACGCATGCGTGGTGCTCTCTGTACACTTAGGGGCCTTGTTCTGGAGATAGCAGTGGGTTCCAAATGCAGTCTTTTTGCTGTCTGAGGCAAAACCTAAAACAGCGCCCCCCCATGCCAATTTCTTAACCTAACCTAACCCCTTCCCTTCAGCGCATGACCCTTTGGCTGCCCCCCCCCGTTCCTACTTGGTTCTGCCTGAGGCGATTGCCTCACCTAGCCTCATTGGTGGTGCATTCCTGCTCAAAGGGGCAAACTCCTTTAAAATCTAGTAGTAAAATATTGTTATATTAAATATTTAATAAAGCCTGCATACACAAGGGGACATTTAAAAAAGGCTTTACATCCGGCTGTTGGCATTAAAAAAAGTCACAAAACTTGGCACAAAAATGTTGCAACTTTTTATTTTTCTCACTTTTCAAAAAAAGCCTCATAAAACAAAAACAAAAGCCTCTAAAGCATCCTAAACTTGAAACCCTCTAAACTATTTTAATTGATATTTATCTTGAATCTAAGCTCTCATGCACACAGCCATATCCTTATTTTAGTCCATAAAAAAGAGATCTGCAAAATATGGATACCCTCTATATACCATTAATGGAAATGGCTGTTCTCATCTGAGAACATTTACAAAAATAGAACCTGCTCTGTCTCATAAAAATGAAGCCATCCTCAAGAAATGCAGATAGCACCTGGATACAAAATACAGTTGTTTGCATGAACCCTTAGGCACATATTTACCAAAATAAAATATCTTCTGTATGTGCAAACACTTGAAGACCATCTCAATTTTTGTATTGTTGACGTGTAATAGCAGCAATGTTCCGAAAAGTAAAAACTTATCCCAGGAAATATATTACTTAAGTCTATACAGTATCTCAGATCATTTGGGATTGGGCTTTTCAACGTGACCCAAACGTGGACTGCTCTTAGTTACAATAAATTAGGCAAATTACCTACTTTATCTACCACAAGATATGAGGACTGTCCCCAACATCTTCATGAGCCTCCATATTTATAATTTGAATACTTTGAAAATCTGGATTATTTTCATCTTTTCATCTTGGATAATACATCCTTGAAAACTATTTTGCCTCTATTTAGCAGAACAGAAATATAGTATCTCCTGCATGTATCTCCAATTCTCCATCTACACAAACCCTTGAAAGCCATCGTATTCTATTTTCTATTGTTGAGGAATAATAGCTCTGTTCTTCTGATGAGTGGTGAGCATTTTCAGAGGTAACCTGTTACTTATTACAACCTATTTTGGGAAAATCATTCCATGTCTTCACCAAGACCTCAGCATCCAAGGTACTTCCACCAACGCCCTTCTGGTCAATTGGAACAGATGGTTTTTCGAAATCATATTCTTTATTTCCCTTTGTTATTGCAACAGATGTCAACCTATGTCATCGCTTACAACAATGTACCAGGCTGAAATATTGTCCTCTGAGGTTTCCTGTTGTACTTTAGATGAAATATTTTAGATGTAAGGCTCGGCCACTGTTTGTTTTCCTCAGAAAATAATGACAAGTTATACAATATATGAGCTAAATGACCCTGATATTATCAGGTCTTAAGAGATTTATGGGATGCACTAAGAGGACTGTTGAGAAAATTAGTTTCTTGTATTATTGTCTAAAGAAGAAACTGGATATTAAGAGAAAATCAAATACAGATGCATGGTACTGCAGAAAGCTATTTCATAAATGTCCTTCTAAAGATGAGGGATCAATATATAATTTAAACTTGTACAGTTCTGTGTAAAAGTCAACACCCCCCCCATGTTTCTTTAATATTCTGTCTTCGGAATTATCACAATCTGAACATTAAAGGGGTTGTTTGAAAATTGAGAATAAGCAGCAAATGCCCTAATACAAAACAAAACAAAACAAAATAGTACTGACCTTTTCAATCCCCACCGATTTGGTACAGATGGTCCAGTGCTCCTCCACTGTTCCCCTTTTACTCACAAGCAGCTCATGATGACATGTTATACAAAGGTGAGGTGCCATACTGCCATCACCAGTGGCATACATAGAGAAGTAAGGGCCCCATAGCAAGGATCACACCAGGCCCCCCACACAGGACAGAAGGGTTTCAGCCTAAACCCCTTTCAGTGACCCTTGGGCCATTTTTCCACTGCCTCATTTGCTAAAAGTTGTTCCTTTAGAGGGCAGAGTCCTGACCAAGTTTTCACCTCCAGTAGAAGAGGAGATAATCCCAACTAAGACTGGGCCCCCTCTTGTCCTGGGCCCCATAGCAGTTGCATGGTCTGCCGCTATGGTAATTACACCCCTGGCCATCACCACTGAGTGCTCAGTCAACCCCTAGTATGGCATATCGCTAGAATATAGAATCCATGTTCCATCAGTGAGTGTCATATAACAGTGCTCTACTCCGACGGCTAGAATGGAGTAATATTCACCAGAGGAAAATACCTTCTTGACATTAAATCAACTGTCAACTCCACTCAGCCTTTTCTGGAGGCCACATGACTAGACTATTACATTTAATGTCCAACTATTTGACCTCTGGGAAAAGCTGAGTGACCTGGCACAGCACTAACCTCCACCAATTGGACACTAATGGCGTATCCTAGCAATAATCTGTCACTTTTTGTATTGAGACCACCCCGTAGGAGAAAATTTATACAGAAACCTCAAACAAAACAAAAATTCAATGTAAAATGTTTCATTATTTTATTCAAATGTATGAAAATATTGTACACGCTTCTCGTAAGAATCATCAAGGTCAGGGAATTTTATTGAATTTTCTTCTTTGCACAATCCAAATAATTTCAGATGCATTCATTAATGCGGTCTAGGTTATGGGTCTCTCCATTGTTCTTGGAACTTCTTTGACGGATATGTTTTGCTCTCCATAACAGTGATCTTCGAAACATTACTTTATTGTAGAATCATTTATTTCCCAATCATTGTCGAGAGAATATCTCATGATTTCTTAAACAATTATTTCCTCTTATGCAGTTATCCTTCATGATGACTGCAATCAAAAGTAAATCATCAGTTTAAGATGTTTTTATACATTTCCTCTGATCACGCACTATGGTTCACTAATTGTTGCAGACATGGTTCAGTAAGATCTATGATCCATACATATTACTATAGATCTTCCAACAGTTCGGATGAACATAGATAACTTGGCAGGATAGGAATGGTGATAATCTTGTAATGAGCAGCGTGGATTTCCCTGTTGTCTCGTCTTCTGCTGTTTACTGACATTGTTTGGGACAGTTGCTATGCAAATGCCTTTGACCTGATTCTGAGTCAGATGGTCACCATGCTCAGCCTGGTTAATTTAGGGAGGAGATTTTGATTGGTTGGCCTTTCTTCAAAGGTTCTGTGCATGTGTTTTCAGAATCCTTGCATCTTGTTGTAGTCTATTTGTGTTGTGTCAGTGTAGCTAGAAATCTGTAGTCCTTCCACCTTTCATTACTTCCAGAATGTAGTTTGTTGTATTCCTGTAGACTCTGTTAATTGTATGTTTGGTTTTTGGTTCTCTGGCTATCTTTATGTGTTAATATTGCTGAGGGTCATTTTTTGTTGGTGTATTTATTTCTGCTCCCTGTCATTCATCAGCTCTCAAGTTGAACACCATCACCATCTCTGATGGTGAAGGTTCTGCTTGATCCGTTGCATTCATCATTCTGTTCCTGTCCATCTATCTGTGAGTTTATTTCGTTCTTATTGCAGTGTTGAAATGCGCTCCATGAAATTACTTTTGCTACCATCTGGTTGTTGGATGATTTTGGCCCTACTGTAAGTCCTAGGAATATCTGAGTACACAGATAAGCATAATTAATACCCAGGAAAGGCAACTGCTATAGTTGAGGTGCACTTGTGAATAATCAGTGAAGTTAAAGACATCATGAATCTTGTATGGCGAGAACTAAAGGATTGCACGGTACTCCAATATTCAACTTTTTCCTAATCACTGTAAAAGAAGACTACACATTTCAAAACCGTAATGGTCTCGAAACTCATAGTCGTTTCCCCCCCAAAAAAAGTTGAAGACTTGTCCAGACTATTGTTTGTCTTGAAATAGGTAGTCTGCTTCCGATTAAAGATGAAGACTGAACAGCAAGAAAAAATATTGAATATACCTAAGTACTGAATGGAAACTGCAACTAAATGGCCTATAATTAGGGCCTGACCCTTGGGAGTCCTTTTCAAAAAAGGGTTCCCTAGGTATGGACAATATATTAATATTAGAGATGAGCGAGCATTCTCGGGTGCAATTTTCGCGTATTTGCGTACGCATTTTAAAATCAGTACGCTAATGCATAGGCATATTTTAATCTGTACACTAATGCGTACTCATAACATACAAATTTTTAAAATGAGTACGCATTAGTGTACAGATTAAAATATGCGTATGCATTAGCGTACTGATTTTAAAATGCGTTTACGCAAATACGCGAAAATTGCACCGAGCATGCTCGCTCATCTCTAATTCATATACCACTTTTATCACAAAGCCATTATTTTTTTGCAAAAGCTATCATTGTGATGTAGAAGCATCTAGGGTTTAACAGTAGCACAACCATGAAGCGGTTGACCATGCAAACTCAGAGGAGGCTGCCAAACTGGAGCAGTGGAAAGGTGTTCTCTGGAGTGATGAGTCATGTTTCATCCATTGGTAGTTTGGTGGATAATTCTGGAAGTATAATATCTACTGTAATATTTGGTGAAGTACGGATAATAGTATGGATATTTTTTTTTTTATAAACCCAGGTTTGGTGCATGCGTAGAGAAGACTACCTACCAGAATGTAAAATGTCTTCTGTAAAATTTGGTTGAGGAAGCACAATAGTTTGGGAGTCTTTTTCAGGACTAGAGAATGTTAATATTCCAATTTCCACAGTTATCACTTCAAACTTTGAGCTAATAATTTGAGGAAGGTCTTTTCCTGTTCCAGAAAGCTAGGCCCTCATGCACAATGCAAGGTCCATAAACACATGGGGTGGTCAGTTTGGTATGGAGGAACTTGAGTGTTCCTCCATACCATTGAACACTTTTGGGATAAATTGAAATGTTGACTGTGAGCCAGACCTTGTTGACATAAACCAGTGCTGGACCTCACAAATGCTCTTTTGCAAAACGGGCACAAATTCCCACAGACTCGGAAATTTTGATGAAATCTGTTAAGGTTTTTACCCACAAAAGCCCCAATGCCACTGGAATGTCCAACCAGTTCATATACTGTAGTTGTGATGAAGAACCCATTTGTTTATGGCCATCTAACCTCCCTACACACAAAAACCCTTAGCACCATAATGTTCACTTGGTGTTTTTGTATTTGCTCTACTCTTAGTTTTGTATCTCTGTTTTCTGTACATATAATCATATACTTCAGCCTGCCATTTTCTCTCATTTTTTCTTAGCCAGTTCACACTGTTCTAGCTTATTTCAACAAGGCACATCATTGACTTTCTGTATAAAACATTTATTAGTTTTTTTAAGGGTTGCATATTTGTTTTGACTGTTTTTGTTGCTGTTTTTGCATCCCCATAATGTACTTTTCTTTGGCTTAATCTCCTGGTAAGCTTCATCCACTAAATGTCAAATAACACGCTGTATTTAGACATCTCCGGCAGAGATTGCATCTTGCCTACATTATGAAGTTAATTGTGACATCTGCATTTGAAGAAGTGTTTCCTACAGGGCCCGAACACCTGTTGGATTGAAAATGCTTGACGATTGCTTCATCCCTTTCTATTAGTATAATTTCCCAAGGGAGAGCAGAAAGAATTATGACCATATGGCATCTTGTCTTAGGGGAATTACCTGAATCATGGTTAATCACATTCTCACTATTAAGCGGTTTTCTATCCTGTGCACTTTACATATATTTGCATGCAAATTGTGAACTAGTTTTCTTCCAAGTTATTTTAGATGATTAAACTACATAATATGATATGCAAAGTAAAAATAGAATTATTAAGTCAATAAAACTGTTGATTGAGTTGATATGATGAAGGTTACAGTGTCCAACCTTATGTACTTTCATGCTCAAGAGTCTCAGTGTTATCTCTGCAAATAAGGTGTTATATCTGTAAACTATAATTAGAATTAGCTTTCAGAAAGTCTGTTCTTTGGTCATTCAGGTGAAGCTCTTCAAAATTATGTTTGGAGTATGTTCGTACATGCCAGTTGCACTGTAGCATAAAGGCTTAATATTATCACAATAATAAAAATCCATCAAAAATAGAATATTTGAGCGCAGAATCTCAGAAAATATCTGTGCCCACCTCAACATGTTCCATCTGAGCTTTTGTCAAAGTAACTGGAAGATCCTGGGCTCCAATGCAAAATATGTAGGCCCCTTCTTGTCTACTGTGTATCCTTTATAATGCTGTCTTCTCATGTGGAAGACGGGACTCATGGAACCTATGTGATCTTGTTTCATTCCATTAAAAAAAAGGGCGTTAATATGGAGATGAGCTTTTTTGTGACCATAAAAGCCTCCACTATTTTGGAAAGATTTAGATACAGAGAGTTCCTGTAAGAATTTATGCCCATGTAGCCTAAAGAACATTTGAGGTCTTGGTCACAATTGGTGTTTCAATTCATCCCAAAGCTGTTGGATGGGACTGAGGTCAGAGCTCTGTGTGGCCAATCGAGTTCCTTGACATTAGACGCATCACCCCATGCCTATAGACCTCACCCTGTGCTCTGGGGCACAGTCATGATGGAATGGCAAATACAGCCTTCCCCAACCTGTTCCTGCAAACTTAGAAGTATGCAATTGAATGTACAGTATTCTGTATCTGTACCACACAAATACCTTATAAAGTCATGTGCATGAAGTTTAATACATGATGAGCTTGAGATGCTAATCCTATTTTCTTAAAGGGGTTATCCCGTGAATAATGTAAAAAATGAAAATTAGACACCATATAATACAGGACAATCTCTTTCTAACAAAGCTAGAACCAGCCCTGTACCTCACATGGATCCAGAGATCTCCTCATTCATTGCTCTGCTAGATTTCTATCAAGCTGACAGCTCAAGGGGAGTGTCTTTTGCACTGCAGCTAAGGGGCGCGTCTCAGCTCTCCCTATCACAGCTCAGGGGGTGTGTCTCAGCTCTTCCTATCACAGCTCAGGAGGCAGATGAAGGATGAAACTGAGCATGTGCGGCCTTCTCAGTGAGCAGGACAAAGAAATAAGAAAATAATTAGCACTATACAGATACATTTTACTGAATAACTCAGTGGCTGTACAAAATTTTTAATTACATGCAATTACAAAAGTATTCAGATCCAGGTGCTGGTTTGAAAACTGTAGAATATTTTTCGTGGGACAACCCCTTTAATAATTTCTCTTATATCGTAGAGTATAATCAGCAAAGCTTTAAGCTTGATTTGTGGTTCAAGGATTTGACAAATGGTTGATGACCTACGGATATTGATGAGTATTGTGTTGCGCAATTCAAAGTGGACTTCGATCCAAATTTCAGGAAAATTTTGATTTGACTCAAAGCTGAATTTCCTTATGCTTTGGGTAACAAATCAATTTTCTCTTAAATGGCAGTAAAAAGAAAAAAAAAAGAAGCTATTGCGGCCACCTTGCTTGAAGATTCCGCGTCCGTAGGATTATGTACTGGGTCTTCAAGCTAGATGGTTGTGACAGCCTCTTCCCGATCAAATGGATTAGGTAAGCACACTTAATTTTCAAAAAAATTTGCACTAAAATGCCACGACCATCGATGAATGCAGCATCTGGAGAGTTCAACGATGGGGGCAGCACAAATGCCGTTCTCTATCATTGCACCCCTTATTTACAAAGAAATGTGATTTGTGACAAACTAATTCGTCACAAAGCTAATTTTTTTTTTTTGTAAGATTCGGTGAAGCAGCCAAATCAAATTTTAGAGACATTTGCTCATCTCTAGTGATGAGCAAAGTTATGAAAAATTTGATTTGGCTGCTTTGCCGAATTTCACAAAGAAATTTGAATCCTTACAAATTACTTAGTCACAAATTGCATTATTTTGTAAGTAGCGGGCACAATGGAAAAATATATACTCACCTTATCCTTTTATTTGGAGAGAGACAATCGCGGACATCTTGATTGAAGAAACTATGCAAAATCTTGACGTAATGATGTCATCATCTATCGTCGGCTTTGCAACGAATCAATTTTTTCTGAAAATCGTATCGAAGTCAATTAGTTTGACTTCGATCCACTCAACACTTACACTTACATTTACGGCCATAGAATCCAACTAGATAAATAATTTGGCTATTTTTTGAATGACTCATAACCATTTTGTAAATCTATGTAGCACAATTAACCCCTTCGCGCCCAGCGCCGTACATGTACGGTGCTGGGGCAATGCGGGCACATGGCGCCCGCTCGCAAGTGCGGCGGGCGTCATGGCCGGCAAGTCTCTGCTGTTTCTAACAGCAGAGACTTGCCGCTACTTACCGCCATCGGCGGCGTCTTCCTGGGAGTTTAGATGCCGTGATCACACGTGATCACGGCATATAGTTGCGTCTCAACCCGGAGTGGTGTACAGACACCCCGTGTGGCCAATCGGGGTGTCTGTACACCATATGAAAACTGTAATCCTCGCTGGTGAGGATTACAGTTTTCAAAGTGCAATTCTTATTCTGGCCACTAGATGGCAGGCCAGGATAAGAAATGAGCAATTCTTGGATTTCTGAGTCTATAAAATCCATGATTGCTCATAAAGAAAAAAAAATAAAAGCCACAATATATCAGCCCATATTTGAGCTTTCAAATAGTAAAAAAAAAAAAAAATGTTAAAAAATATATAAAAAATAAAAAAGATATAAAAGTTCAAATCACTCCGCTTTCCGTATAATTAAAAAATAAATACCTAAATAACAATAAATATAGACATCATGGGTATCTCCGTGACCGAAAACACCAGTACTTTTAAAATATAAAAAAAAATTCCAATACGGCAAATTGTGTGGCAGAAAAAAGTGCCCAAATGGCGATTTGCCGTTTTTTGACGCTTTTTTTTTCTAAAAAAAATTAAATAAAAAGTGATCAAAAAGTCATACACAGCCCAGAATGGTATCAATAAAAACTTCAGATCGTCCCGCAAAAAATGAGCCCCCATACAGCTCTGTACACATAAATACCAAAAAGTTATAGGGGTCAAGATTTGACAAGGAAAAAAAAAAAAAAAAGGGCAACTTTCTAATTATTTTATCACTATGAAAACGCAGGAAAAACTATACATATTAGTTATTGCCGGATTCGTACTGACCAGTAGAATGAAAGTAATGGATCAGTTTTAATGCACATCGAACGCTGTAAATAAGAAACCCGTAGAACTGTAGCGGAATAGCGTTTTCTTTGCAATTTCACCCGGTTTGGAATTTTTTCCCCGCTTCCCACTACACCGTATGCAATATTAAATGGTGGCGTTGGAAAGTACAACTTGTCCCACAAAAAACAAGCCCTCATACAGCTATGTGAACAGAAAAATAAAAGAGTTATGGCTGTTTGAAGGCAGGGAGAGCAAAACGAAAATGCATAACCGAAAAAACCTCCGGGCGCGAAAGGGTTAAAGGGAAGAATTTGCCAACCTCTAATAATGGGATTCTTTCTTTCATGATTAGTGAATCTTTAGACTGGATTTAGACATTCCGTGTTTTCATAGCGGAGTGATCCATTCTGAAAATTTACAGCAGGTAATTCTGTAATATCTATAATTTTTCTGCTTTACAAATACTGTGTGTTGTACATTTTTATGCAGATTTTCATCACAGACTTCAATGATATTTGAAGTTATGCACTGAAAACACACACATGCAAAAAAAAAAAAATGCAGCAAATACACCACAAACATACACCTAAATAGACCTGGCCAATAAACCGCACGCCTAGTTCAAAGCTACACAGCAAAAGGTGTGAACAGCTCAAATCCAAAACAAGTAAGAAACCCAAAACAATTGATAAATATAGAACGTTATTGAAAAATCATTAAAAACATGATCCAATTGAAAATCAGGAGAATCCAATTCTTACTTGTTTTGGATTTGAGCTGTTCACACCTTTTGTTGTGTAGGTTCATATAATGGTAATTTTTCAGCAAAAAACATAGTAGGCACTTGAGAATGGATTATGCAGTCATTGTGCTACATGTGAATCCAGCCTGTTTATAGTAGGGGTCCATTTAGAAGCCTCATCTACTAGCCAGAGCAGCTACAAAGCCCTTTATTGCCTCTGGAGGGTCCAGCACATCATAATATATGAACGATCCATAACATTCAATGGTCACTATGTAATGCAAAATGTTCCCTTTGGTGGCACTTCAGTGGAATTAAACATCTGCTACCAGGTTTGCTTACAGATTACAGCTGATTACTGAGGGCTCACGGTACACCATGTGATCATTTGACCATCTCGGAGCTCTTCCAATAAAAGGGGATGTTCCAAAGCAGAAAACCCCTTTAAATATATTTTTTTTAATATCAGGGGTGTACACAAAAATCATAACAAAATTCAGAATTGACACAAATAGCTAAGGATGGGCCTTAAGCATTCTAAGGGCATGTTCACATCTGTGTTGTTGTCTCTATCTGCTCATGCAGAAATATATTTCCTCTGAAAAAGAAGGCACCTGAATTGACCTCAAATGGGGTTTGTCCAGCTCCGTTTATATGAGAACGACGCAGAACAGTGAAAATAACTAGCGCTGAGGTGAATGTGCCTTGATCATCTACTGTCAGGTCTTGAACCCTGGATCTGCTGTATGAGTCACAGGCTTAATTGTAGTCAATGGAAGGATTGTATCTAACTAAAAGCTATTCTTCAGTATTCTTGCCATCTATAATGGGCTAATATCTACAGATACATCTCTATTAGAGATGAGCGAACCTGCTCGTAACGAGCGGTTCAATGCTCGGATCCTCTGCGCTCCTCTGCCCGCAGCCATCCGGATCCGTCCTCACCCAACTGCAAGTCAATGGGGACGGATCCATTTGGTGTCACAGACTGGTATGTGACTAGTGTGTGACACCAAACGGATCCGTCCCCATTGACTTACAGTCGGGTGAGGATGGATCCGGATGGCTGCGGGCAGGGGAACGCAGGGGATCTGAGCATTGAACCGCTCGTTACGAGCAGGCTCGCTCATCTCTAATCTCTATATATATCACATAATTATTTTAAAAAATGTAAAACAAAATACAGTAAACCCATTTTGTGTGTATGTATAAACAAAAACAAATGTAGATAAATTGTAATTTACTTTGCTTCATTAGATTTTTTGCAATTACTAAAATAAATTATACTATTGTTGTCATTCTATACAGTGCATTGTGTGTAGAATTAATACTAGACAGTTGTTTAGTCAGAGAAAACCTTCCATTGGCTACAGTTAAGCCTGTGGCTCAACTGCAAAATTTTCTGTCTCTTATATAGCTGGTCCTGGGTCCAAGACCCAACTGCAGATGATCTAGATTAGAGATGAGTGAATCTATTCGCCATTTCATAGATTTGATACGAATCTTGGAAATTTTCGGCTGCAAAGCGAATGCGGATTTTTTGAGATTCACTCCGTTAGATTCGAAAATGTTCTTAAAGCTTTTTACGCATTCGCTACGTCCAATAAATTGTACACTAATGCTACGTATAACTTACTTTATACGCTTATGCGTACAAATTCAATTAATTAGCAAACTTTTAATCTTGGTTCGTTATTCGTGCGGCAAAAAGCCCGGGAAGAAAGCGGTCATTTGACCTAGTGGGAAGGGCTTGCTCTGATTGGCTCAGGCTCGGTAAGTCAGTGTCGCATCAGTTGTGCTGCGACTGCTGAGACGAGCAGAAGCACTGTGTGTGAAGTTCTGAGACACTGAGACCTGTGTTGTTGAAATTGGGGTGTATTTGTTCTGGGAATCCATATTACACATATCAGGGATACTGTAGGGCAAGTGCAGGGCCAGTTCAGGGCTAGTAATTAATCAGGCAGGGAGAGATACAGGGAGAGAGATAGGGAGAGAGACAGGGAGAGAGACAAAGAGAGAGACAAAGACCAGCTGCAGGGCCACAGTCAAGTGAAAATGTCTGGCATGGAAAAGCAAAAGGGTTCAGCCAGACCTCGAGCTCCAAAAAACAAGGAGAAGGTGGCACAGGGCAGCAGTGCTAAAGGACCTGTAGCCGGAGCTTCTACTTGTAGAATTCGCAATGGTTGCCCACTGTTCCACCAGACTAACCCACCAAGGCACAAAATTGTAATGGAGGAGAAAGTGGATGAGGTAGTGGAGTTCACCATGTATTTCAGCTCTCCAGAGCTAAATGCTAAGGATCGCCTAAATGTCATTTTGCAAAATTCGCTCTGTCTCTGAGGAGTGCACGCCGTGGCCTAGTGTCGTGCATGCCTGCGTATTACGCAATCGCTAGACAATACTACGCTGAGGATTTGTACGCAATTTGTACGCTCATGCGTACGTGTTCACATAAGTTGCGTACCTTTAACAACTGTACGTTCGTTATTAGTGTGCGAATGTTCGCAAAACACCACATAATAGCGTATGATTTGTATACAGCTCCGCCGAATAGATTCGTATCAGGTACGAATCTTTTGAAAAGTTCGACGAACATTCGGCGAATCGAATTTTGGATGATTCGCTCATCTGTAATCTAGATAAAAAACAGCAACAAAGGTTTTAAATACATAGAGGTATCCTCAAGCACTAATAAATCGTTGGACTTTTTAGAACAGAGGTGACTTTTAACTATGACTCTTTAGAGAAGTATCAGGACTCTTTACACCAGGGGTGCACAACCTGTTACCCGGGGCCCTCAATATCATTCTTTGTGGCCCCCAACCATCTGGTGACATGTATGTCAATGTCTTGTAGCTACCCATATGTATTTTTCATGTATTGTCTCATTAGATGGGAATCCTGGATGTGTAACCAGACATTTATAGTATATACTGTTTGTACAATATGCCATAAATATAGTATTTCAGTTGATAATACCCCTTTAACGTTTATTTACGTCCCTTGGGATTCCTTCAGTCTTACAATGTGGCCCCCAACCAGAAAAGGTTGTGCGCCCCTGCTTTACACTGTCCTGTCCATGACTCTTTAGAGAAGTGCAGCGACTCTTTACATTGTCCTGTCCATGACTCTTTAGAGAAGTGCAGCGACTCTTTACATTGTCCTGTCCATGACTCTTTAGAGAAGTGCAGCGACTCTTTACATTGTCCTGTCCATGACTCTTTAGAGAAGTGCAGCGACTCTTTACATTGTCCTTGCCATGACTCTTTAGAGAAGTGCAGCGACTCTTTACATTGTCCTTGCCATGACTTTTTAGAGAAGTGCAGCGACTCTTTACATTGTCCTTGCCAGGCCCCATGGCAGCGGTCTACCTCCATTGACAGTACCTCACTGAATATAATGAATACAATAAATAGATTTCCTGCTTCCTAATGTAGCAGAACATTTTTGTGTAGTATAGAAATTATAGTTAATGTAAAATTACTTCTATGATTGTGCCAGCAGAATTCCTTACCTGAGGGGTTCTAATAGTAAAATGTCATATATAGCTAGTGGGTTCCGCTAATCCCAGACGGAAAGTACTTAGAAATAAGCTAGTAGCATGATGATCATTGCTGCTGATTCAGGTGATTCAGTTGTGACTCACTAGGTCTTAGTGCTGGCATACAATTTTCTTACATGTTTTTACTATAAATGTTTGAGTTCTAGTGTTAATGCTTCTTTTGCAGTATAGTAATTGCTATGATATGCTTGTGGTTATGGTAAAAAATATCTTCTTGATGCCTTAAAGGGGTTTCTTAAGAATTAGTTTTCAATATCAGATTTGTGGGGGCCGATAACTGACACTGCATGCAGGGCACCAGAAACAGACCCAGCTCTGTGCACTGTGTAGCAGCAATGCCTGGTTACAACAGCTCATGGGAGAGAGCTGCAACAACCAGACATGGCCACTATACAGAGTGGAGTGCTGTGCCTGGTTACAGAGCACCGTATGCACTGATATCACTTGACTGGCAGAGAAGCTGATCGACGCTGATTCGGATGACCTATGCTAAGGACAGATCATGCATATAAAAAAGTCCAGGAAAACCGCATCTTCCACCAAAACTTGCTTTTGCTAAGCAGCTCTAGACAGGATTCTTTGCTTCCCTGCAGAAGTGGCTTTGATCACCCTTTATGTGACACTCCTGACACTCCGAGGCTTCTCAGGTGACTACCACAAACCTTTATAATAATTATATTAAATTAGAATGTAGAAATGGTAAAACATAGGTATTAGATAACATTACGTATGGAGCTGTTATTGGGTCACTGTACAGTAGTATTTACATGTATGGCACTGCTATTTAGATACTGCATAATGTGTATTTCTTTTTTTTAGTGTACGATGGAAGTATTACTTGGACAACATATGACAATACTATTTGGGGACCCTACTGTGTTTTCCTTATAATTAGGAACTGTATGGCAGTTCACCATAGTGGATCCACCAACAGGAGGCCCCACACAGGGTAGTATCAGTCAGATTTGTCAAAAGGAGTACATAAGCGGGGCCTAGAAGCTGGGACCCGAGTAATTTCCAGAGGTGTACAGATGAGCCTACAGTGGGGAAAAAAAGTATTTAGTCAGCCACCAATGACAGAGGTCAAACGTTTTCTGTAAGTCTTCACAAGGTTGGCACATACTGTTGCTGGTATGTTGGCCCATTCCTCCATGCAGATCTCCTCTAGAGCAGTGATGTTTTGGGGCTCTCGCTGGGCAACACGGACTTTCAACTCCCTCCAAAGGTTTTCTATGGGGTTGAGATCTGGAGACTGGCTAGGCCACTCCAGGACATTGAAACGCTTCTTGCTTGTTTGTAGTTGACCAAATTCTTATTTTCCACCATTTTCTCTCTCATAGTTGAGGTCTACCTATGATGTCAATTACAGGCCTCTCTCATCTTTTTAAGTGGGAGAACTTGCACAATTTGTGGCTGACTAAATACTTTTTCCCCACTGTATTTCTAAAAATTTGATTAAGGTCCAACTTGGCTTAAATGGCCATTCAATTTTATTTGGGTCCGAATAATTTCAAACCAAATTGGAAATGCTTTGATTGTCTGGAAAAATCTCTTGCTGTCCTTCTCTCCTTGACTATCCTAAATCGAATCGCACAAAATTTGAGTTCAGTTGGGTCGAATTTCCAAATTTTAGAATCAATCCAATTATCTCTACAGAGGGGATTCCAACACACATAGAGTCACCTCTCCAGATAACATGTACAAGATTGTAGACATGACTGTCAACTTAAAAGGAATGTGTCATTGGAGAATGACCTATTTTTTAAATCAGATTTTTATGCCCACATAAAAAAAATGATGTTATTTTTAATTTTCAATGTCTATATATATATATTTAAACAAAAACATCCTGCAATTTTCGCACTGTGCACTAAGCCTAATAATAGGTGCCACTTCTTGGTCTGTACAGGTCACTTTACTGCAGTTACCTGCTTATCTGTCATTCTAATCCTGCCTGCAATGATATCACCGGATATCACATAGACAGGATCCACCATTCACAATAGGTGATTGTCACAGCTTAGGGCTTGTTCACATCACCGTTTGGATTCCGTTATGGCTTTCCGTTAGAACATGGTTATCACGGAAAATAATGATATCCATAAGACGAAAATCAAAACGGAAGCCTTTAAGAGGCATTCCGTCTTGATCCGTCATAATAGAAGCCTATGGAAAAGCATAATGGATCCATCTGGTCTCCGTTATGCTGGACAGAAAATAAAGTCCAGTCAGCAGAACTTTGTTTTGCGTCATGCATAACGGAAACCAGTTGGGTCCGTTATGCTTTCCCATAAGCCATTATGACGGATCAAAACAGAATGCCTCTTAAAGGCTTCCGTTTTGATTTCCGTCTTATGGATTCCATTATTTTCCGTTATAACCATGTTATAACGGAAAGCCATAACGGTGTCCAAAAGGTGATGTAAACAAGCCCTTATCTATTCTTCCCTTGTACAATGACCTCCGCACAGGTCACAGAGCACGCCTAGAAAACTCTCCTATAGAAGCCAATGAGGTTCCCTGCTGACCATTGTGGGGCCCATGGGGCTGCCATAAAGCAATTTATATCAGATAACATTTTTGGTGGCACATTTCCTTTTATTTTGGCTCCACTGAGTCAATGTGGATGTTCTGTCTGACAAAAGACAAAATATATTGGTGCTACCTATATAAATATAATAATACATATCATTACCGGATTCTATCTTGTAAGGCTACATTCACATCTCCATTGCAGATTCTGGCAGGCAGCAGTACTTTGGCAGAATGAAGCTGGACGGACCCCATGATAATCAATAGGGTCCATTGTTGTCCACATATGATGACTCTGGCACTTCATTAGTCTACATGGCTGATATACAGCAGGGTTGGAGTTTCCTCCTGGCTTCAGTATAATCAGAAAAGTCCCACAATCAGATTAGACGTAACCATATTTCCAACCAGATAAGTAAATTTCTGTGTGCAGAGCAAATATAATTAGCGCATTAATGAGTCCATTTTATGATAGCCAAATATTTATTCAATACAATTGTGTGTGCTGAGATAAAAGTCATCTGTAATGGAAAATTTTAATGAGCCGCTCTATGGCCTTGTCACCCTTATTGGCTCATCATAAGAAGTTAGTCAACGACTTCATAATTAATAAAAAAATCACTGAACTGGAGAGTCGGTAAGATCAATCCCTCCCATCCCACTTTCTGGATAATAAAAGGTTGTTCGGTGCACAAAGGGATTAGTACAAAACTCAAATTAGGCATGCAAGTGGCTCAGAACATGTCTGGGCCAGGTATCCCTGCATTGGGTATTTGATACTGCAATCCCTACAGCTGCCACTAGAGGTAGACAACTGCTTTCCCTTAATCTCACTTATAATTCAGTATGCGGTTAGCTCCTAAGCTCCCTCTAGTGGTGGGTGCCGAAGTAGCTGGAACGTTACTTTTCAAATTTAGGTCTATGCAGGAGACTTAGACCTCTGACCAGTGAATTCTCTTTAAGGTTAGCTTGTAGATGTTTTCAAGTTAGATGTGAAGTACTGAACTAATGATTTCTGTGGCTAACTGATTAAAACACCAGTTAAGGACATCACATGTAGCAGACATGATGATTTTTGCCATGGTTTCGCAATGCAAAATATGGTACAATGCAATTGAATTGGGGTTTCCATAACTCCATTTGGTCAGCTATTTCTTCTGGATTTTGTACCAAAATCTATGGCGCGAAATAGCAGAAATTTCCTATTTGGCTAACATGGCTTTAGACTGCCATGGAATGGGTGCTCAGCAACAGGACCAGCTCCCCACTCTTAGCAAACTAGAAGCTGCAAGAAACTCTATACCATCCTTGGAAACAAGACCCCTTCATGTACAGATGTATCCACCTTTACGTTATCTCGAATTTGGTCAAAGTCAATGCAACATCTCAATATGCTAGCAAAACCCTGGACAGACTGCACAACCACTGGATGGCTGCATAGAGACACATATCGGATAGACATCTTGTGACGAGATATCACAAAGTCATGTTTATTTTTTATAAAGCTTGTCATCTTGTGCTCATCTTTTTATATCTTGCGCTAATCAGAAAGGCATAGAAGGACACATCCGTATGTAAAAATAGACAGGAAATAAAAAAAAATATCATAAAGAGTTATGTGAAAATGTCATCCATAAAGTCAATCGTTTAGGAAAAGGCAGTTTAAAATACGAGCAGATTAATTGACCTCAGAGCTCTATTTACTTTGTAGTTGCACTCAGACATCATTTTGCACTTTGGGTGGGGGAGGGGATGCATTATAGTCTACAGCTATGTATTTGTATTCTATGTTAGCACTTGTTACAAAGCACTTTTTTTTATCTTGCTCTCATTTCCATTTTATACGTGGTCATTTTATACCGTTTATTGTGCACACAATAGAGTCTTCTCTTCTGCTACATAATATGTCTCCTGTCAAAATTGGTTAAAAAAACACAGGAACGGTGATAATGGAAAACATATTCAACAAAATTGATGGCACAATGAACAAAACCTCCCCGTCCTCTTTAGATATACAGAAATCCCATCCATTATGCTGTATAAAGCTCTCGGTTCATCTTTGTATATCGCTGCTAGCGCTGCAGGAAATCTACATTATATGTTATCTAGATGCCTTACACCCAGTGTGACATTTATGATGATGCCGAGTTACAAAGTTCTTTTCCTAATAGATTCCTTTATGCATTTTCAGCTGTAAAAACACCTGTCACTTTCACCACTGTACGCGGCAGTAACTATATCAAGGAAAATACCTGCCTGCGAGGGAGTTTGGCTTCAGACAGCTCCTTATCAAATACATTAGGACCTGTGTATCTTATTGAGGACTCTCCCACCAGCTGAACCACAGTGGAGAGCGAGCACATAGTTCAGTTTCGGGGACCTGGCACATTGAAGAATTACATGGGTTAGTTGTTTGAGCTGTGTGGTTGCACACAGTTCATCAGGCAACTCTACTGAAGGGGGCATTTCACACAGACGTGTGCAACAAGCCTCTGAGGAGCCAGAGTGGAGGAAGGGAGCAGGGGTGTAGCTAAAGACTCATGGACCTGGGAGCTTGGGTCCCCCTTCCCTCAGTAATTTGTGGCCAGGGGCAGGGGAGCACATAGCCTTCTTGCTGCCTAAGGCAAAAATTGAAACAGCACCCCCTCATGCCAGATTCTTGACCTAACCCCTTCTCTCCAGCCAGAGGACTAACTTGAACATTCTGGGCCCCAGTGCCAATTCTGGGCCCCCTTAGGCTCCTGGGCCTGGTAGCGACCGCTACCTCTGCACCCCCTATAGCTATGCCCCTGGAAGGGACTAATGGCGGCTCTGCCTGTCTCAGTCAGTCATGGTGGCTTTCCTCACACTGGTGCTACCTGGAGCTCCAGAATAAATGTATCTCTTTACTCAAGTGCAAAACACAGTTCCAACTGTACACAGTGCGATTCTGTCCCAAATAGTGATGTATGCATTAAGACAAGGATAGGAGTTATGCCACTCTTTCCTCTCTATGCTGCTATCATTAAAAGTATAAAGTATCAATCAGTGGAATATATGGCTGGCAACAGTGTCTTGGTAATAGTGGCTGTTATATCCATTGTGGTATATAGGGTTTTAAAGACATGTCTGGCTAGAACATGTCCAAGTGTGAAGGGTGCCCTAAAGGTGACCCTCACAGCAGCAAAGTTTGATTGGCTGTAGTAGCAGATTACCTTGCTGCCTCCTATGCTTGGCCATGCAGATTCGAAGTTCTTCTTTATCTTCCTCTCTTTCTCTCCTTTGTCTTTCTGTAGATATGCAGAGATCTTTTAGTTTTGGAAGCTTTCTTGGGCCTAAGAAGAAGGCGCATAGGTCACTGCGTCGTCCCTTTCTGAACTCTCCCAATACAATGACTAGCTCTAGGGGTGGAGCCAGCCACCACCTAACAAAACTGCAAGGGCTGAGTCTGGATTGTTAACCCTAACTGTGCCATCCATACACAGTTATGCTGGGTACAATACAAAACATATAATTACATGAAAATGCATAACAATTTATAACAAACCATTTGCCCTGCTATGGGGTACTGCACTTGCACCAGATGATTATGACCACCGTAAAGATTAAATGGATGGTCCATGTTTTAGTGATGTATTGATGACGTGTATAGAATATTATATAGTAATATTTTTGCTGTGTATGGTGGTTGTGATGACACTGTATAGCATTGTTTTGTAAACAACTGAAGGAAGGTGTTAGTTGTACTCCATCCTTTGTGTAATTCTTAATTTAGCCTGTGGTGGCGCTGCATTAGGTGCTTTGTCTCTGTGCAGATTACAGCTGACCCTGTTGGTCTGAGAAGCCGACATACTGTGCTAAGATTAACATATTGCCAAGGTGTTCCTTTTAACAAAAAAGCATCTTGCAACTTGGACACCGCCTTTAAAAGGATTTTCCAACCAGCAAAATTAATGAGGGAAAAAAAACATAGACATTTCTAAAATAACAAAAGAAATTCTACTCACCTTTCCAATCCCCCCAGGCTACTCTCCTTCCAATACTCCCTAGGTCCTTCACTGGTTCCCTTAGTAGCTGCTCCCTCTCAACATGGACATGGGACCACTGCAGCCAATCACTAGCTGTTGTAGATCACCACTGAGTCCAGTAATTGGCTGCAGCAGTCAAAGAGAGTTAGCTGGAAGTAAAGACCAGTGAGGGACCTAGGAAGCATTGGAATCAGAGCGGTGAGCTGAATACGAAGCATTATTTTAGAATATTCTCAGCTACTGTTTTTTCCAAATCATTTTTCCTAGCTGCACAATCTCTTTAACAAAACACGACTCAAAATCTGCCCTCCTCTCATCTTATCATCAAGAGCAGTGTGATGCACTCAGGCTATATCAGCCTTCTAATTAACATTCCTCACCATTATTGATGCATTTGAATGCCGAATAAAATGTGATCATTAATTATAATAAGTAACATTTAAAATACAGTTGTAAAATAAAACCCTAATTGGATAAAAAGTCACAGAGCAGACGAGTTACAATTTTAGAGTAAATGTTGGTTTTTATGCTGCTGTCAAGATGGAAAACTGGTGAGTGCAACTTCATTATAAAATTACATTTAATTAGGTCATTAAAGTGCAGTACAGTAAAAAAAAAAAAAGCCCAAATCGCATTGTAGCTATTAATAAACTGCTTGATTTGCCCCAGTACTTGGGTGACAGACCATGCAAAGTCTTCATTATGGAAATGAATTGCTCCTCAGGCCCATAGTATTACATGTGTAAAGGCAGAAGATATATACATTTGGTAACAAATGCCAGATAATAACAGTACATATGAAAAAGTACGTACATTCACTTCCACCTCCATGTCCCTCTTGAGCTACCACAATTTAACCCCCTATTACTCTTATCTATGTTCCCATTCTGTAGTGACTTAGGAACAGCAAACAGATCAGCTTTCCATTCTGTCTCACAAACAGAGCCCCCGACCCGGACAAGCCCACCCATATACTCTAAATGCCTTTGTTAGAGCACCCATTTAAAGGTGAAAATTACATATTGTTTCAAAGTTTTATGCTAGAGATGAGCAAAGTTTTTAAAAATTCGATTCAGACACTTCTCCAAATTTTAAAAACAAATCTGGTTCAATCCAAATTAATTTGTTGTAAGTCAACCATTTCCTGGTTGCAGGGAGTGCGTATGTGTACATTACTGTGCATTGCAGAAACATGCATAGCTAGTGCGCTGTGGTAGGGAAACTGTTAGTGTGCATAAGTACGTATGACAGGCGTCACTCTAAGGGTCCATTCACACGTCCGTATGTTTTAATCCACATCCAATTTGCGGAACGGAATGTAGACCCATTCATTTCAATGGCTCAGCAAAAAATGTCGACAGCATTCCGTGTGCTGTCCACATCCGTTGTTCCGTTCCGTTATGCGGATCCGCAAATAAGATAGAGCTTGTCCTACTTTTGTCCGCATATGCGGTCCGTGGTCCCATTATAGTTAATGGGTCCGGAAAAAATGTGGATGATATGCGGAATGCATCATTATGTCATCCGCATATAATCAGCAATTGCGGATCCGTTTCCAGGAAATAGAAAGAAATACCCTACCAACATATATTTCTCCTTCCTTTTGTTGCGGAAAACAGAACGGATGCGTATGTACAATTGGTAAAAAACTGAAGGTTTTTGCGGAAACACGGAAAAATGGAACGATAGAGTGAAAAAGCGCACTCTTTTTACACCATCTGCTGATTCCACCTAGATTTCTAGAGAACCTGTTCTGTTATACGCTGAGACAAGTAGTGTCTCCCTGGCAGTAAGTTTGTGTTGATGTCACTATTTATTTTGCCCTTCTTTTGATTTGTCTGAAGAACAACCCCAAAAAAACGGACCCTGTCTTTTGAGCATCCGCCTTCACACGGTCAGCATTTAGTGCATAATCCATCAGTATCGCTAAGGCCAAAAAAACCCCAGGAGAGATGACATGTGATGGAAATATTTGCATGTCTTCTGTGTTTTGGACCCACTCCTGCTTTTGGCTTCCAAATCATGAGCAAATCCGGATACTGGTCGTGTGATAGAGGACTCATGCTCAAGTTGCATGAGTTTTGGATATTTGCCTCTGAAATCGGTTTTATTCAGACAGAAAAGAAGTCCTGCATGCAGGACTTTAACAGCCTCTATCACACGGTCAGTATTTGGTCAGTTTTTTGCATCAGTATTTCATCGGTATTGGTAAAACAAAAAAACAGGAGTGGGTCCAAAACAGATGACACAGGATGGGATTATTGGCTTCCAAATCATGAACAAATCCTGATGCAAAATATCTATACAGCAAGTTGGGGAAACAAAATAACTGGAAAAATAAAGTGCTTTATCTCCCCAATTACAGAATCAAGGCCTAATGGAATTACTTATGTATAAAACAATGTGGACACCCCAATAGCATTAGTATTAGACCGCTTTTTAACCCCAATTACAGAATCAAGGCCTAATGGAATTACTTATGTATAAAACAATGTGGACACACCAATAGCAGAAGTATTACACCACTTTTTAACTCCAATTACAGAATCAAAGCCATATGGCATTACTTCTCGTGGCTCCCTGGCCTCCATCAAGCACAAAGCCTGGCAGGATCCTTTGGTGTCCTTCTTTTCTGTGGCTCAACACTCAACAGCATTGCACTACAGCTACACACCAATTTACTGAGGTTTTCTCTCACCTCTCGTCAGTCACTACAGCCAGCTGACATGTCACTATATGACTGACTGAAGGTGAGAGAAGCACTCTGGGCCGCGCACCTCACCTTAAGGTCTCCACCTCTTTTTTTTCTCTTGCCGGGAGAGGAGGAGGGGCTTTGCAAAATTGGGGTCATGGTGGGGTTGGGGGCATAAATTAGAATGTCCTCCTTTTTGGGATTAAGCGAGTGGCCACACTACCTTTGTTTGAACAATCGTTAGGCCGAAAGCTGTTGAATGTTTATGGGTATCATTAGATCTCTGCATCCAAAAGACCTCCCCCCCTTAAAAATATATTCTAAAATCAATATTGTCCTTATGAAAAATACTCCAAAAAACAAAAGACTTTTCACTCCATCAGGACCACGTTTTTGGGTTTTTTTTTGCCACTTTGATGTCTAAAAAAAATCCGATTTCACACAAGGCAGTGTCTTTATGTGTTTGCTGAACCCCCGGCAAGATCATAATAATGATATTTGAAAATCGTGCTTTAACACATGTGAAACTGAAGGGCTCTTCTGCTCACGAGGTGCCCCCTACAAATGTTTTTATTTTGCATCAGCAAAATTATAGCGCGACTCATTATAGCATGACTGTCATTCTGCCAGCTTATGTAATAGCGCCCTGAATTTTAATTGCTCCTGAGATTGATATTCGGTGTCCAGATTTCACATCTGATTGAGAGAAATCTCTTATTACCATTAATTAGAAGTTAAATTAAACTGTATTTCGATCCGGGGACATCGGCGTTAAGGTAGCTCAATTAAAGTGAGGCACACCATGTCAACATATTAAAATGATGCGCGGTGATGAAAACAGTGTCAGGCTGTATTTGGGCTGGTGCTCTGTTACAAAGCTGCGAGGCGTCTACGAGGCTTTACGAGCGTTCTGCAGTATTCTTTATTCAGCGTGGGGATTGTTCTGGGAATTTTGCAGGAAATGTGTTGTACGTAAATACTCCAGCGACAGATGTACGTTATAGCACTGTCAGTGTGAACTGTATCTATAGACGTAGCAACATATGTTTGTTTGTTTTGTTGTCTACTATGTTCTAAAATAACCCAGCATAGAGCAGAATAGGAGAGATGGCGTCTACTTATCGTCCAAGGGTTTATCGTCGAAGTGCTTTGCAGCACCGATGGGGAGTGAGCAGAATCAAATGCTATGGGTCAGTAGGGTTTATAAAGCAGAGGCTGCACATAGCCATCATGTCAAGCATTGAAGGACACGAATGTCAGAAAGGAAAGCCATCAGAATCCTTTGACCATTTGAGCCTAACTCGTTTGCTAAGGTTGCAACTGTTTATAGGTGGAACCCCATATACAGACAGAGTGGACAGGCCATAGACCCTACCAGGATTTTTCCTGGTGGGCCAATTCCCACAAGGCATTCCAATCCCTCCTCACTGCCGCTACTACTACTGGGGGAACTATAGGGGTCATTATTGGAGGAAGTCCAGGCAGCATGCTGAAGGTAGGACTGGCTTGGTGTTGTGGCCCACATGTCACCCCCTAAGTCCTCTGCTTCATATACATATCAGAGACAAGTAAAGGAGGAGGACAAAACATGGCAGGTATTGATGGCCACCAGGACAGCTTCTGGGATGGTATTTTGTGCTGCACTGTGAGTTATTTGGGATTATATTCAGTGCTGCACTATGATATTACTCACCCTGCTAACTTATATTGGCACTTGTGTTGCCCCACCTTCTGTCAATTTTGACCCACCTATAACATTGGGGCCACGTTTAGGTTTCTTTTTTCCAGGACCACTTTAAGTTCCCAGTCTGCCCCTGCCTATATAGGTTTCTAAGGGAGAGGATTGCCCTGATTAGGATAATCAGAGTATTTATTAACCCCCCCCCTGCAAACTTTATCATTAAACTGTAATAATGTTATGTTTGGCATATTAAAGCGGTTGTCCCATGATAAATAATCTGCAATTTACAAACCAGCACCCGGATCTGAATAATTTTATAATAGCATGTAATAAAAAATGTAGTGCAGCCACTGAGTTATTCATTAAAATCTATCTGTATAGCGCCACCTGCTGTTTGTTCTTTTTCTAATTTCTCTGTCCAGCTCACTGAGATGGAAGCACATGCTCAATTCCATCCTTGATCTGCCACCAACTGCAGTTGAATGGACACCTCTCACCCAGAAAGGTGTACACCCCCTGAGCTGGCAGCTTGATATAAATCTAACAGAGCAATTGCAGCAATGAATGTGGAGATCTCTGGATCCCTGTGAGGTACAGGGCTGCTATATGTTTGTTAGAAAGAGATTGTCATGTACTATATGATATCAGGTTTGTTTTAATAATCATAGGATAACCCTTTTAAGTTGGGTGAGCTGTGATATGCCATGTTCAACATGTTGTGCTTGACCGAGGATCGTACGTGAAGACTAACTTTTTACTGCTGGAACTGTATTTTTGTGTGTACTGTACCTTTAAAAGCATTTTTTTCTGCCAATTAAAACAGATAGTGGCACATATATATTTTTTCTAATCTGTTTTTATTTTCTGATTTTTTATTTTCTGAAGTTTTTTTTTAAATTCTATTTCCTGAACATGAATATATGGTGGCCATCTTGCCTGACACAATGACAGGAGTAAACCACATTGACTTCTATGGGCGATTTTTCTAGGCATGCTCTGTGATCCATGCAGAGGTCAGGAAGGTGTAGATAAGATGTGACTAGGGATGAGCGAATCGACTTTGGATGCTTCATCCGAAGTCGATTCGTATAAAACTTTGTTTTAATACTGTACGGAGAGGGTGCTCAGTACAGTATTAGAATGTATTGGCTCCGATGAGCTGAAGTTATTACTTTGCAAAGTCTTGTGAGACTTTGTGTAATAACTTCGGAAATGAATATCTACTGTAAAAAAAACTTTGTACCAAACTCTGGTTCGGGTTCAAAGGTACCACTTTTGTGGGTCACTTTGGAGCCAGTCACCTGCTACTAAGGAATATTTTGTATGGTTTAAAGGAAATCTGTCACCGGGATAATCGCTATTGAAGTAAAGCCATGGCCTAATAGCACTTAGTACCTTGTTTCCAGATGTGCCTTTGTTCCAGCAATAGATGGTTTCTATCCTTTGAAAATCCAGTTTATTTGGTATGCAAATGAGCCAGTAAGGTGCCCAGAGGGGTGTCACTCTTGCAGGAAGGAGCCCAGGCACACCCCCTGCTAGTGCCCAAACCCGCCCTCATATTGGGAGCAGGGAAAAGGGAGCGGGGTTATGGCTTGAATGTGATGTATGAGACATCATTGTGGCAGCTGGATTTTCTGGAAGATAGAAAACATCTATTGCTGGAAATAAGGTACTAAGCGCTATTAGGCCATGGCTTTACTTCAATAGCGATTATCCTGGTGACAGATTTCCTTTATTCATCCAGTTGGTCCTATCTTCATTCACCATGGAAAATATCTCACTTCACAAACACTGCATGTTAGCAAAATGGTGAAAGATGAACCATTGAGGGGCACATTGATCACACAATCCTCTTCTTTAAGAGATGGAAAGGACAAAACCATCTAGCAGTAGTCCTACTTTCCCATAATAAAGTGGTGCATTGAGTGAACCAGGACCCAATATTGGGAATAATTTTTATTTAGGACTCATCTCCTCTAATTACTTCCTTGATTCTATGCTTGAAATACCAATGGTCAGTTGCCCCTTAGTATCCACGTTCAACAATTCTTTTCTTTTAGAAGGATCTTCTGATGATGATCACATCACAGTGTCTTCTGCTGCTGGACCCTAGTGATAGCTTGCAGGGAATTTGACATCAAGTGTTCAGTTCCCCTATAGCGCCACCACAGGGAAAATGAAGCATTACACAGTCAGTCCTCAATAAAATAAACTGGTTGTTGGCGTAATTCACAGATGTCCTTCATGAATGATGTTCTTCAGAGATATAGCTAAGCTTTTCTTCTCCTAAGGCAAATATTAGTTTGCTTGTTGGAGCCCATTGGAACCTAGCACCCCCTACCTACACCCATGCACTGTTTGTTCTCCATTTTGGCTAATAAGTGATTATCCTGAACAGGGGTCCACCACCTAATAATCCTGAATCCCAAATAGGTTTTCTGAACCAGATCTCCTTTTCTTCAGTCGCCTGCATCAGTCAGAGTTCTTCTTTTGCCGTCACGGCTCTAAAAAGGAAATGTTTGAAGTAAACGCAAGGACCACGTCTTATGTATCACAAGATAAAATCCTGGCTTTTACAGTTTCACAAAAGAAGCTTCAATAAAGCAATATTAGCTGTCATTTTATAGCCAATAGCAAAAGCTCTTCTGCTGCGAAGCGGCGCCGTTACTTTCCTCTCACAAAGTGCCGTCTCCCTGACAGATGATGAAAAATGACTGGAGGCACAGTGCATGAGCAATACTGCATTTTTCTACATCCAGGTATCCCACATGTCACTTTCACTATTCTTCTCCGGCTCTTACAGGTCACAGATTTGATGGGATGATTATTTAGAGGCTGAACTTAACATATTTGTTATTGCGAATGAATTTACCATGTTGTCATGAGTGAAAAAGGAATGGGAAGAGTTATTGGAGAGCTGGTGAACTTTCTCCAGTACAAAAGACAGTATTTTATGCTGCAGAAAGACAAAGAATGTGCAAAGGTCTTCACAAGGAAATATGCTCAATAATGGGGAGTAATAGGAAGAGACGTAACTAGGTAACAGAGGACCAGCCAAGAAAAAATGGAGGTAGATTCAAATATCACATCTAAAAGGAGTAACTATATGGTATATTTGTTTCCTATAGAGGGCTATTTTAATATAAAGAAGCATTTTATATATTCACTTATGCAGCCCTGTCTTTGCTAACATAATCACGTGAGTATACAAGTCACTGGTTGCTACAAGGTCAACACACTCATCTCTTTCTGCTATGCTTAGCACCATGATCTGACTGGCTACAGGGTATTCTATCTCCACACACTTCAAAACACTGCATGCTACCCTATCCCCACTATCATAACCACATGAGTGAGCAAGTCACTGCCTCCCACAAGATCAATATATACTTCTCTCCTGCTGCTATCTAACATGATCTGATTGACTACAGAGTATTCTCTCCCCGAACACTTCATAACACTGCCCCTGTGACATGCAACCTATACCCACTATGATAACCACATGAGTGAACAAGTCACTGCCTCCCATAAGGCCAACATACTTCTCTCCTGCTGCTAGCCTTAGTACCATGATGTACTCTGAACACTTCATAACACTGCCCCTGTAACATGCAACCTATCCCCACTATCATAATCACATGAATGAACAAGTTACAGGCTTTCACAAAGTCAATATAGTTCTGTCGTGCTGCTAGCTTTAGTACCATGATCTGAACACTTCATTACACCACCCCTGTGACATGCAGCCCTATCCCCAGTATCACAACCACATGAGTGAAAGTCACTGCTTCCCATTAGGTCAATACACTCCTCTTCTGCTGTCATAGTTAGTACCATGATCTGATTGGCTACAGGGTATTCTTGCTCCACACACACTTCATAGCACTGTCCCTGTGACATGCAACCCTATCCACTTGATCATAGTCACATGAATGAACAAGTTACTGACTTTCACAAGTTCAACACAAACCTCTCCTGCTGTTATCCTTAGTACCATGATCTGATCTTCTACAGGGTATTCTACCTCCACACAGTGTATAACACGTCCCTGTGACATGCAACCCTATCCTTGCTATCATAATCACATGAGTGAACAAGTCCCTTTCTCCCACTAGGTCAGTACACTTTTCTTCTGCTGCTTTCCTTACTACCATGATCTCTCTCTAAACACTTCATAAAACTACTCTTGTGACATGCAACCATATCCCCACTATTATCACATGACTGAACAAGTTACTTGCTCCCACAAATTTAACACACTCCTCTTCTGATGTCATAGTTAATACCAAGATTTGATTAGCTTTAGGGTGTTCTCTCTCCGAACACTTTATAACACTGCCACTGTGACTGTGCAACCCTATCCTAGCTATCATAATCACATGAGTGAACAAGTCGCTTTCTCCCACTAGGTCAATACACTCCTCTTCTGCTGTCATGCTGAGTATACTTATCTGATTGGCTACTGGGTGTTCTACCTCCACACACACTTCACTGTCCCTGTGACATGCAACCCTATCCACTCTATCATTATCACATGAGTGAACAAGTCACTGCTTCCCACAAGTTCAACAGACTCCTCCCCTTCTGTTATCTTTAGTACCAAGATCTGTTTGGCTACTGTGTTCTCTCACCAAACACTTTATAACACTGCCCCTGTGACATGCAGCCCTATCCCCACTATCATAAACGCACAATACACTCATCTCCTGCCACACACTAACCCTGTGACATTCTAAAATAGTTAATACCAAGATCTGATTGGTTTTAGGGTGTTCTCACTCCAAATACTTCATAACACTGCCCCTGTGATATGCAGCCCTATCCCCACTATCATAATCATATGAGTGAGCAAGTCACTGCCTTCCACAAGATCAACATACTCCTCTCCTGCTGTTATCCTTAGTACCATGATCTGATTGGCTACAGAGTGTTCTATGTCCACTCACTGTATAACACTACCCCTGTGACAGGCAACACTATCCACACTATCATAATGACATGAGTGAACAAGTTACTGGCTTCCTCAAGTTCAACAGACTATTCTCCTGCTGTTATTTTTAGTATTAAGATACTGTGTTCTCTCACCCAACACTTTATAATACTGCCCCTGTGACATGCAGCCCTATACTCAATATCACTGCCTCCAACAAGGTCAATACACTCATCTCCTGCCACACACTTCGTAACACTGGCCCTGTGACATTCCACCACATCTCCACTATCATAATTACCGAAGTGGGCAGATCACTGCCTCTATGACATTCAGATTTGCCACTTAACTGTTACTTAACTGTTCACATCCTGCACTTTGGGAGTGGAAGGGTTTTCATAGGGCTGTGATGGCTATCTTCCAGCACTCTAACTGTGGTAAAACTACAACTCCCAAGATCTACACTTGCTTGGCTGTTCTCAGAACTACACATAAATGAACGGAGCATGCTGGGAGTCGTAGTTTCACCACATCTGAAGTGCCGGAGGTTAGTCATCACTGTCATAGGAACATGTACGGGACCCTAAACCCCAGCTGTTTAATGGCATGCTGGTGGTTAAGTGGCCCCATTAAACGATTTTGGACCCCCATGCAGATAAACATTAATACACATACGCAAAGCATATCTTTCAGCTTTATGCAGTGTAATTTATCTCCTCTTATTTTTCAAAGACCTCCCTTCCAGGGTGAAAAAATGAGGTCTTTAGAAATCTAAGGTGCACAGCATTTTTTTCTCAGTTTGCTAAAACAGAAAATTTCGACTTCATGTTTAATAGTCTTTGAGCCTCAGGCAAAGATTTCGGAACCACGAGAGGGGCTATTTAATAATAAACAATAATGGCTAGATTGAGTTCTCAATGAATTAAAGCCACGCTGTTCACCCTAAGTGTATAGCACATAGATGACCAACCTGCGGCCCTCCAACTGTTACAAAACTATAACTCCCAGCATTCCTGGACACGCTACAGCTAAAATGGCATATTGGGAGTTGTAGTTTTGCAACAGCTGAAGGGCCACAGGTTGGGCATCCCTGCTATAGGATATTGATTCGAATCAAAATATCAAACGAGTATGGTTTTACTTCAGGTTAATATTTACAATATTTAATATTTACTGCTAACAGCAGTTTTGTGCCTATGAAACTAGCTGACCTGTTGTATATAAGCCTATAGTCACCTGTTATTTCCCCACTATTACCAGTACCCCAGATCTGGACTATATTACTAGTGTTTGTGCAGAAAGCTGCAGCACTGACATAAGCAATATACTGCAAGTGACTGTTACTGCCAATCATTGGCATACTCCTGAGGATAGTGATTGACTGCAGCAGGTACATGCGGTATACGGACATGTCATTGATAAAGAGTATACAACCCCCTGATATACGCACTGTACATGGGCATTGGTATACGTCTAAATCAAAATGCAAAAGCCCACTCAACACACCAAGGTTGCCTCCTCGAGTGGGACCTACTCTAATATGGCGCGGCAACCACTGACACTACAGCAATGCACCAGCAGGTGGCAGGACCCAACAGTCAAACAGCACCTCTGCTGCTAGACAGAGCTACCCTGGTGCTGGGTCCCAGATCAGTGGGATGTGCGATCCATGCTTTTCTCTCTCTTTTTTTTTTTTTATGGGGGGGGGGGATTTTTTCATGACTTCTGGTTCTTTCCTATGGTATCGGCACTCCTATTCACTCCAGTTGCATTTAATTAACAGGAGACTGCAGAAAGAGTTAATAAACTCCTACTAAATAAACTCCGGAGGCCACATGGAAAGGTGAGCTTTTAAAATCTGTCCACATGGTGCAGCAATACATAGCGGCTGTTGTTGGTGTGCCTGTGGGTTGGTGCTGTCCAGTGTCATGGGGTCTTAGTCTGACAGGGGTGCTGTTGGATTGCTGGGTGGCGCCACCTTCTGGCGTGGTGTTGGGGTGGTGGTGGTCACCATCTGGCACTGGACCAATTTAGACTAGGTACTAGGGATGAGCGGATCGACTTCAGATGAAGTCTGTACAGTATTAGAATGTATTGGCTCCGATGAGCCGAAGTTCAGTAAAAGGTTTTTAACAGTAGAAATTCATTTCTAATAACTTCGGCTCATAGGAGCCAATACGTTCTAATACTGTACGAAGCGCTCGCTCCATATAGTATTCTAACAAAGTTTAATGCAAATCGACTTTGGATGTTTCATCCGAAGTGGATTAGCTCATCCCTAGTAGGTCCCCACTCGTAGAGGCAACCTTGGCGTGCTGAGTGGGCCTATGCATTTTGATCAAAACATATACTAATACCTCATGTACTTTATGTAGATTAGGGCTTTTTATACTATTATTTGCGCTGAAAAATAAGAATTGTTCTGAGAAGCAATGTGCAACCGATGCTTTTTTCCCTTTTTTTTTTTTTGGAAATACCACTGTAAAATGACTCCACAGTGGAAATTACATGGCATAGCATTCATAGACACCTCTGTAACGCCAGCGAATGCCTACAAATGCAGCTCTCCATTTTGTACAGGGTTTTGTGATGCACTGCTGGATTTTACTGACACGTCCATCACCTCTACTGATGGAATATAGATAAATCTAAGGAGGCAATACATTGTGAACGTTAAAGTGACCCTGCCTGACTTTGGCTAATCGTGTTACTTGGCTTGCTTCTCTAAATAGAATCAATTAGCAGAACAGATGCATCAGGTAATCAGCACATATTACTGCTATTCCACATTATGCTACTGTGCATTGATTTATTTTATGATGGGAAGGAGGAAATGAAGATGACCACAACATGCCGTGATGAAGCAGAGCAGATAAAAAGAGAGGCAACTTTTAAAAATTTTGTTTTAGTCCCATTTTACAAACTACGATCTTTTTTGTTGCATTTTTTTCTTTGGTCAAAAACTCTGCAGTGAGATGTTACTTTAAAGGGATTGTCCAGGATTACAAAAACATGGCTGCTTTCTTTCAAAAACAGCACCGCTCCTGTACACAGGATGTGTGCGATATTGCAGCTCTGCCCCATTGACTCCATTGGATCTGAGCTGCAATACTAGACAGAATCCATAGACCGGCGTGGTGCTGTTTTTGGAATAAAGCAGCCATATTTCAAATCCTGGACAACCTCATCAAAGTAAAATATTGTAAAGCCAATATACGCAGCATTTTAGTTTGTGGTCTTTTGTGCCATTTTTGGGCAACATAATTTGGATATGGTGTTTTTTCTGGAGTCTCCTCCATAGGCTTCTCTAGGGACACAAAAAATTTTGGAGCATCAAAAGGGGGCATAGATGCCCGTGATGAGAACATAGTCCTGCCACTTTACAAATCACTAGTCAGACCACACATGGAGTACTGTGTACAGTTCTGGGCTCCTGTGAACAAGGCAGACATAACAGAGCTGGAGAGGGTTCAGAGGAGGGCAACTAAAGTCATAGCTGGAATGGGTGGACTACAGTACCCAGAAAGATTATCAAAATTAGGGTTATTCACTTTAGAAAAAAGACGACTGAGGGGAGATCTAATAACTATGTATAAATATATCAGGGGTCAGTACAGAGATCTCTCCCATGATCTCTTTATCCCAAGGACAGTGACCATGACGAGGTTCTCCGCACCTCCTCTGCGCCTGGAGGAAAGAAGGTTTGTTCACAAAAATAGAAGATGATTCTTTACGGTAAGAGCAGTGAGACTATGGAACTCTCTGCCTGAGGAGGTGGTGATGGTAAGTTCACTAAAAGAGTTCAAGAGGGGCCTGGATGTATTTCTGGAGGGTAATAATATTACAGGTTATAGTTACTAGATATGGGTTGTTGTTGATCCAGGGAGTAATTCTGATTGCCTGATTGGAGTCGGGAAGAAATTTTTTCCCCTAAAGTGAGTAAAATTGGCTTCTACCGCACAGGGGTTTTTTGCCTTCCTCTGGATCAACTTGTAGGAAAACAGGTCGAACTGGATGGACAGATGTCTTTTTTTCGGCCTTATAAACTATGTTACTATGTTACTATCTCTTCTTACCACTGTGTGTTGTGCCATTACTTTGTTACTCCTTCTAGAACTTACAGTACAAATGAATTACTAGTTTGCATTGAAGGTCTGCAATGTGCTGCCCACAAAGACCGATCGTGTCCCAGGTTTATAGAAATTGCAGAGTGGTATGGTGTAATAGTTTCTGTGTGTGTCACTGTGCTCCTACCTGGATACCATTGATCCCCAAGGTGAGGCTGCAGAGCAATAAGTTGATAAAAGTTCAACAGCTTTACTTGAATAAACTTGTATCCAGGCAATATTTGGTCTTTCTCTTAGTTCCAGCAGGTTTTGGGGTAAACTGGCAGGCAAACTTGAATACCTTGCTTTATCTTTCTCTGCTGTGCTATACTCTGGCTTACGTCTGGTAGCTGGACTTTAGGACTGTTCTGGTACCTTTTGAAGGGGGTTCTTTGGCTGTTGACCCGCTCGGGATACTCTGTCTGTATCTGTAAGGAGTCATGGTGCTCTATGAGCTGCTTCCTTTTAGGGACTCCTGCTGCACGAGGGGCATCGATTCCCCTCAATGTGCCATCTTGACTTATCTACTTCCAACACCAGATTTTACTCTCACTAACTGTAGCTTCCTGAAACCTACCCTCATCCACTTCTGCCTTAAAGGAGGAGAATGGAATGGTAAGTTCCATTCTATTTAAAGATCTCTCTCTGCCAAATACACTGTCACCCTCTGGTGAACCAGGCACAGTACATAACGGTTTCATAGCAATATTATGAATGCACAGTGTAAGAGGACCTGGAAAAAATACACAGATTACATTATTGCTAACCATTAGAGACAGTAGCGGGGTATAGGAATAGTAGTGCCTGCTCTGGGGTACTACAGGTCCATCTGGACATTACCCGTTGGAGGTGTGTCACTGCATAGTCTAACACTGGCAGTGGATAGTATCAGATTGTGCAGGAAGAAACCCCCCGACCGGTAACACCCAGGACCTTTATTGCAGACTGCTAGTAATTTATTCATTATTTCTATCAGGAAAAATTAAAATTAAAAATTAAAGGAATGAGACAATATAGGGTAACAAAAACAAATGCTCTAGAATTTTTATTTCAAGGGGGGTGCACCTAGTTACTAAAACATGTCCAGAGAGGTTACAGGTCTTCTTTAAACAACTGGACAAGACAAGGATGAGTTTTCATCCTGTGGATTTCAGATCTCGTTACTTTTCCAGCAAAGTCTGGAGAGTTGTGGGTCGGGGAACTATTACACAAAGGAATAGTATATATCATTAGTGATATAGTCAGACTCCTGCAGTCCTTTCATCACTGGCTATAAAATTGACCTCATTATCAGTTCTCTTGACTAATTGCCTATTTACATAAAGCAAAGATAGTTCAGATCGGAACAGTTTCAAACTCTCATCATGATAATTACTCTTGTAAATGAGTAAAACAATCAATGGAGAACCATAAGGCACTTGTCCCTTGACAAAATAGATGATTCATATAGAAAAATATAGAAAAAATACTGCTTCCTAAAAGACCAGAACAATATTTCTTGGAGTTTGCTCTGTGAACACAGGAGGTCATTTATTAAGACCGGCGATTTTTATGCCCGTCTTCAACCCCCTGCTCTGGCAGCAGAAGCGCCTAAGTTATGTAAAGGCGCAGGCTTCTACATTACTTTGGCGCTTGGTTCCGTTGGCCGCACAACATGGTTTAACCTATGGCAGCCTCCTTGCTGGTGTAGTTTAGGACCATTTTCCATGCCATAAAGTTGCATAGAAAATGGTAAATGAGAAGGCACAACAGTTTTGACCTCTTACCATGGCCACACCATGCGCCCTCTTTGTGGCGTGAGTAGGGAAGAAGCACAGATTTTGTAGCAAATCCCCTGTGCAACAAAATCTGTGCCTAAAATATGTCAAAAAGTGGCGTATATTACTTCATAAATGACAGTCCTTAAAAAGGGATTTCCAGTAAAGTTCTGAAAACATATTAATATAAACATATAATATAACATAAATATATTAATATAACATAAACATATTTGCTTTATTTCCTATTCAGCCAATGGTGTTTTTCAATGGGTATCTGTAAGCGGTGTCAGACCTTATTTAGGATGCTTTTTGGGCCGGTGAATAGTTTGCATAGCTACTTATTTGAGGATGGTGGAAGGAAACAGGTGGAACATTAGCAACTTGGAACAGAAGTTTTGTGCCTCCCCTCAGGGCCGATCGTGTCCCAGGTTTGTAGGAATGCCGAGTGCTGTGGTGCGGCCCCAATAGTTTTCTGTGTGTGTCATGGTGCTCTTACCTGGTTACCTGGTTACTGTTGTTAGGCTCCAAAGCAATAAAGGGGAGACTAATGATTGAGAAATAGTGGAGTCCAGACTTTTATAAAGTTCAACAGCTTTACTTGAATCAACTTGCATCCGTACAAAAAGTGACACTCTGACACTCTGTTGGTTAATCTGTAGTTTGGAGTCAGGGTGATTCTCCTCTCCTTCCAATTCAAGACTAGACTAAGACTGACTGAAATTTAACTGCAGCCCTTCCCTTGGTAGGAAGCAGGAATAGTCCACTTCTGCCCAAAAGGGGGAGTATAGAATGGTAAGTTCCATTCTATCTAAAGATCTCTCTGCAATATACAAGCTTGCATGCTGTCTGCAGTTGTTGCACCCAGCTTCTGCAATAACTCACAGTCTGGAAATTATTTCCTGCCTGCTGACAGCAATCAAAATAGCTTTGCAGCTGATAAGGTTATGGCACTCTCTATCCTCATGGCTACCATACTTTCTTCCCTCTTCTTGTAGCTGGAGCTCCTGTCTGATGGTAGTTTGGGGTACAATTAATCATGGTTGTATGAATGTGTATGGCAGGAGGTGTACTAGAGTAATGTCAAGTGTATGGTGTAGTAAAAGTCAGTAAACCAGCTTCAATACAATAAAACAATAAAAGTCCTGTAGTATATGCAACAACAGTCTGTAGAAAATGCTGGAAGCAATGGCAATGGTCTCTCTCACTCTAATCTCTGGCTAGTGATTATATTCTACATATAACACCTTCAATTTGCATGGTAGCATGCAGGTTAAAAGATATGACAGGCCAAGTCATTTCTGAGGTGTGTAGGGTGTCTCAACTTGTTACCCGCTCCACAGCAGTAGGTCTGGAAAGCTTTGCACAGGTTACTTTGCTGAGTAACAAGCCATAATAAATGAAAACCTTAAACATAATGCAGTCATAAACAATAATGCATCATAATGTAAAGTGACATAATTCAAACCAGTGGATACATCTTCTCTATGGCAATTTTAAGGTAGAGCCGCTAGCGGTATTAGAATTATTTATGAATGTTTCAATAGCTATATTGATTTCACAACAAGTGTCAATTGAACTATTTGTTATAGATCCAGGAAAATTGAATTCTATTCATGTAACTTCAGCTTTCCATCACTTGATTGTTTGTCAATATCTGCACTCGGAGAGCTGCTGCCAAATGCGACAATTAAAAGAGAACAGGCAGGTCCCCGATGGCCAAGCTCAGATATTGTATGCATGACTGGGATTAAATATTTGCTGCACTGACATCTGTCCTCCTCACAGACTAACTTTTAGGTATTTAGCTATTTTTCCCATCAACTATGGCAGGATTTCCAATGGAGGCTCCGATGGAAATGTAAGCAGAGCCATACCTTATACAGTATAAATCCACAGTCATTCACTAATACTTGACTACAATCCTGATTTTCACACTGTCCCATAAATTGTACCATGAAGGCAAAGGATTTTTACTGATATATTAGCATGGCAGGTCTTGTTAAGTCTCAAGATTTCCAATAGAAACGTTGGTAAGTGTGTATGGTACGTACGTGGATGGCGACAAACTGGTAAATTTATATTCAATAGGGACGCTGTCTCTAAGAAACCGAGTTGATAGCAGGGAGGGTTTAACTACAGTCTCTGTAGAATTGGTTTAACTTTATACAGTCCCTCGGGGGCCGTACTTACTGTTCCTGCTAGAGGCAATAGATCCTCCTGTGCTCAATCTCTATCTCTCCAAGGCAGGACCTATTACTTGCTTGTCTGACACATGTGCTCCACACTCTGCTCCCTTTCACTGGTCCGTGTTGGACTCTTCCTTCAGTGCCACACAATGCTCTGCCTGCTGCAGCCTCTCTATGCCTGTCTGGGCTGCAGTGCTCCCCTTGGCTGTCTGCATCACACCAGCCATGAGCTCTGGTAACGGACCCTGCATTGGATCTCCTGCACTGCACTCCTCTCCTTCTCCAGGCCCTGGCTGAACTGCTCTTCCTTTGTAGCAGGCTTTGTCTTCTTGCGGTATCCCTAGATGGGAAATGGTTCCCTCTGCTGGACTGAAATAACGGCAAGAAGTCTCTATGTCACAGCAGTGCAACAGCTCCTCCTGGTACTACAAGTGTGCACCGTAATGCATTGTATTCTGGTATCCTACAACAGTTGGTGGAAAATCTGCAGAGTATGCACTTTACAGACTCATAGGGGTAACTGTCAGAGCTAAGAAGCCAGCAGAATTGTGAATGTGGCCCTGGATGTGAATGAAGTTTAAAAGCTATGTACACCTTTGGTGGCAATCTTTTTTATTGCATTCTACTTATTTCAAGCTAAAATAATTTTTTCAATTGGTCTTTATTAAAATTTTGAGCACTTTTCTCTGTACACCCTTGAGATTCTTTAGTAACAAGCTCTGTATTTTCACTGTTTTCCATCAGGTAGCTCAGGTGACGACTCCTTATCTCTGATCTCTGACCTTAAAAACTCATTATAAACACTCACTATAGTTCAATTCTTATCTCATGAATAGGAATGGGGTTTAAATAAGTGTTTATGACCTGTTAGTAATTTAGAGATAAGATGTATTAGATGGCTGGCAGAAAGTTAAAGTGAAAGTACGATTCACACAACTAGACAGTTAACCCTTTGTGAAAGAATGACTGAATATTTTTAATAAATTGAAAAAAATATTTTTAGCCCACAATGAGTAAAATCGAATTATAAACAAAAAATGTTCCCGAAGGTGTATATAGCCTTTAAAGTATGCAACTACTGAGCAAAGTATTTGAAAATGTTATTTTTTTTTCCTGTACAAATTTCATCCAGAATACGTAAATGTAGACAATTCCTTTAAATTCTCCATGCCGCCCCCTGCAGGCTGGACATGGTAATTGATGTAATAGTATCCAAACCTTATGAAACACTGACGTGAATAGATTGAAATTGGTATTAATGGTTATTTCTATGACATTCCCTCTAATTATAGCAAATGATTTATGTGGGCTCTGGCATTTTATTTAATGATACCTTCATGTGCATAATAAATAGCTAATCAAAGCCTCTGTAAATTTAAGTAATGTTGCCAGTGAATGACAGCACATTTTTTTTCCCCCAGCAGAAGCAGCATCATATATAAAATGTTATAAGTGCTTCTTGGCTTGAGAGTAATAAGATGGAATGGAATAGGGGGGCAGGAGGTGAAATGGCTTGGCAGGAAAATAGGGTAAATTTTCCCATTTCTCATTGTTTGATTGGCAGCGGCTGTTAATCTTGTAAACCATTTTTCTTTCTTTGTATTTTTATATGGAGGTTATTAATGCACAATAGAAAACATTTCGTATTAGAAAACATTTGCATAGATTAATTGGAAGATGTCCAGATTGAAGAAAGACAGATTAATTCAGCCTTTGCCAGTGGTCAGAAGATGACACTACCAACAAAATCCAATGTAGGCTGCCAGTGGTAATCTCCAGATGGCCTATCGCCCATAATCTATAATCAGCCTCTTGATATTGGAGTGATGAAAGGAGAAGGTTATTTCTGAGCACATACAAGTTGTAATATTGCCACCAGTGGGTCAATTAGGCAGGATTAGACACATCCACCAATAGTGACTTGCCTTGGGACTCTTGGTGGTCACCACAGACAGTTGTATTCTTATCTTTTTCCACCAATGTCCCATATCTTCAGAACCTACTAAGACCCTGCCTACCAGAAGTTTTCACAGGTCCAGCAAAAGACAACCCCATTCTGTGACTTTGGAGTCCATCACTTTCCACATGGGTCTATTTCTTATGGACTGATTCATAAAAAATCTGTTAGACCTAATTACAGATATGTTACACATTATATTTGGTCCTACCAAGGATTTCCAGCCTTACACTGGTGTTAGACAATATTAATTGCTCTAAAGCTGGCTATACATATTAGATAAATGTAGGCAAGCACATTGATTTCGGCTGGTCCAGCTGACCATTTATTGTGTATCGTGATCACTCAACTTTGCCCTTTTGGCAAATTTCAAGGAAGATAAGGATCAGGCTGTTCAATTTCAACATTGATCCTTTTGTGCTTGAGAAGATAAGTTTCTATAGCTTATACACCTATATGCAACAGCTTTTTCCCCCTGGCGAGCCAAGCATTACATGCAGAGACGGATTGGGAACTTAAAGTGGCCATGGAAAAAATACTAAAAGTGACCCTGTTTTGTAGTCAGGTCCAAACTGATGGAAGGCAGGGCCAGTAATACCATATTGTGGCACATTATACCTCCCCAACAGAGCCAAATACCACAATCCATCACAAATTACTGCCAGCAGCACAAAAGACATCCCCAAAAACTTCCACTGGCTGGCCGTGAGAAGGGTGCAGACGGCCCCCTGGGCATCTGCCCACTGGGAAATTTCCCTGTAAGGTCTATGGCCATTCCACTCCTGCATACATGTATATGGAGGGACTGGAAGAGATAGCTATTGACCGAAGAAATATTGAACTGACAGCTATCTAATGTATATGACCAGCCTTAGACATCTTAATTACATGAGAAATTGTAGACTAAATAAAAAAGGATTCCTCAAGTCTAACTCAAAATCAGAAAATTTAAGAGGATCTTTCAGCTGTATGGACCATGCTAAACTGTTGACAGCACTAGGTAAGGTCTGAGGAGGGCAGGACAAACATATCTATTTGAAGAGGAGCAGGAGTAGTGTGAATATGAATGTTTATTCTGCTCTCAAGTGCCCAGGGCAGAGCTTCACTGTGATGTTCTCTCTGCATTGAGCTGCTTCACAGTCACTGGGTGACTACTGTAGCATCCAACTGGGAGGCCACTAAAGCTATCACAAAGAGGAGTAGGAAGGAGCTGTGAAGCAGTTCAATACAGAGAAGACTTTATAGTGAAGCTCCTCCTGGGCACTTGACAGAAAAGGATTTGGCAAAAACTTCATATTGACATTACTCCTGATGAGAAAAACTCCACAAAGGATCTGTTTGTGCAGCTCTCCCCAGCCCCTACCTAGTGCTGTCAACAGTTTTGTGTGGTCAAAGTTGCTGACAGACTCTGTTTAAGGTGGGACTGTGTTTATCCTTACATCCAACATCTCCAATAGCTATACTCAGATTAGTCCAGGAAGGTAAAACATGAGAAAATATTTGTAATGTGGGTGGGGGTGTGGGGGATCAAGTCACTCTGTGCACCCTTGTTGAACTTGCTTCCAGCCAACCCCTTCCTCTCCTTCTTGCTTGATAAAGCCAGGTGAGATAACTATGCAGGACCTGGCCCTCTCAATCAAGAAGGAGAAGGAGGATCTGGAAGAGAAAGCAGGAGGAGCATGGGTGCACAATGGCTTGATACCACCTTTGGTGCACAAAATTGCTCATTTGTATATGAATTAAAAATATTAATAAAATGCTATAAGGGATCAAAAACCATCAATGTTTTACATATACCATCAGATACAGCATTTAACGTGCCATGTATTGTTCTAAACCTGTGATGGCTAACCTCCGGCATTCCAGCTGTGGTAAAACTACAGCTCCCAAGATGTACACCTGCTTGGCTGTTCTCAGCCCTTCATAGAAATGAATGGAGCATATTGGGAGTCGTAGTTTCACCACAGCTGGAGTGCCGGAGGTTAGCCATCACTGTTCTAAGCAAATGCTGCACATATCTCCTGTGTGACCCAGGAACCTATAATGGACCTCACCACTGAATCCATGATGACTAAGTGAAGCTCTACACAAACCCCTATTGCAGGGGCTAGCAACCTCCGGCACTCTAGCTGCGGTGAAACTACAACTTCCAGCATTTTCCATTCACTTCTATGGGAGTTCCAAGAACAACCAAGCAAGTGTGCATGCTGGGAGCCGTAGTTTTACCACAGCTGGAGTGCCGAACATTGCTGATCCCTGCCCTATTCAAACACTTATTTGATACAATTTGATACAAAATTAGGAAAGAAGAAGTCAAGAACATGAATTAATTCACTCTTGATCGTCCCGGTTACATCCTCTTTTTGCCTTTTATTACCGCTAAGTAAACCATGTCATTGTGTCAAAAATGGTGGCCATTCGTGATAAGAGAAAGGTTACACTGATTAAACAATCGAAACCTTTTTAGAGAAGTCTGCTGCAGACACTGCTAGGAGAGGAACATAAAAAAAAACAAAAAAAAAAACCCATTGACACAGCAAAAAAAAAAATGGAACAGTAGGAGAGGCGAACACATGGCTGGGTAGCAGATTCTGACTTTGATTCTGCTACACATATCTGCTTTTAATCTAACTACAGTGTGACATGAAATGTCTCTGGTATACGCATACTCTATGTGACAGATACTGCCTATGCCAGACAATGTGTAAGGCAATACTTTTAACTTTGCACACATAGAACAGTTTTTATTTTCCTTTAAAGGGAATATGTCTTCAGAAAATTACCTATTGTTTAAATCATGTTTTGTTTTTTGGTTTAACATATTTTTAAAGAATTTTTGGTGGTTATTTTCTTAATTTTCCATGTCAATATCTATATTTAAACAACACTAAGCCAAATAATTGGCATCACTTCTTGGTCTATACAGATCACTTTACTGAAGTTATCTGCTTATCTATACACAGACGTGATATCATTAGAGACATAATTCGAATGATAGATAAGACAGAATCCATCATTCACAATGGGTGATTGTCAGATCTTATCTATTCTTTCCTTGTACAATGACCTCTGCACAGGTCAAAGAACATGCCTGGAAAACTCTCCCATAGAAGTCACTGAGGTCCCCTATGAACCATTGGATGCCATAAAGAAATTTTTAATGCTTTGTAAATGCTGTTAAGAACAGCTCAGGCAGTGGCGTACATAGAGAAGTAAGCGCCCCATAGCAAGAATCAAACCAGGCCTCCCACACAGGACAGAAGGGTTTCTACCTAAACCCCTTTCAATGACCCTTGGGCCATTTTTCCACTGCCTCATTTGCTAAAAGTTGTTCCTTTAGAGGGTAGAGTCCTGACCAAGTTTTCACCCCCAGTAGAAGAGGAGATGATCACAACTAAGACTGGACCCCATAGCAGTCACATGATCTGCTGCTATGGTAGTTACGCCCCTGAGGTGGCAAGATGGCCGCCCCCATAATAATGTTCAGGAAATAAAATTAAAAAAAATCTACAATCAGAAAATAAAAACAGATTAGAAAAAAGGATATGTGTTACTATTAGACATGAGTGAACGTGCTCGTAACGAGCACTGTACCGCTTGGCTCCCCTGCGCTCGCATGGGCGCAGGCAGCCGCTTCCGTCGGGTGTGGAGGACGGAAGCAGCTGCCTGCGCCTATGCGAGCGCAGGGGAGCCGAGCGGTACAGTGCTCTTTACGAGCATGTTCGCTCATCTCTAGTTACTATCTGTTTTTAACTGACAGAAAACATTTTTGGTGACATATTTTTGGCTGGCCCTCAGCTTTCTGCCATGGATTTAGATTGTATGGGGCGAATCCACTAGTGTGTCTGTGAGGGATCTATTTTTTCCCATGGTGCAAATTTCAAATCTGGACTCAAAAAAATCTGTACCATGTAAACCATGCCATGGATTTCTCTTCGAGAACAATGGGAGGCAGATTTCAGCACAAAATATGTATGTGCTGCAATATAATTTGATAGTACTACAACTGAACATACCTCTAGGGTGGAGTTCTTACATTATAGGGTAGCATTACAAGGATACATGAGATATCATTCACAGAGGGTTTGAACCCTTTCCATGAAACTCAAAGATTTCCATCAATGCTTAAAGCAGTTGTGTTATTAAGAAAGCCCATGGCGATATTCCCTGTTTTAGAACATGATCATCACACGAGGCACAAAGGAGAGCCATGTAATACTCCCTCAGCCTTGGTGGAAAAGTCTTGCCAAAAAGGTTCGAGCAGCAAAATCATCTGTTTTCTTTGGGGTGT
>ONZH01030022.1:0-31919 GCA_900303285.1 Rhinella marina
ACATGATGGAGATTTTCCCACCCACCATCGCTGGCGGCAGAGAGGAGAGGGTCTCCCAGAGTCCCACAACATCTATCAGGCCCACAGCCACCAGGGGAACACTCTCCAAGGTGTGGGACACGTTCATGGCACCCCCTCGTGCAACTTCCATCACTGCGGGGCCCGCTATCAGCAGGAGGGACAAGTATCGGCGGATGTTGCGGGAGTACCTGGCAGACCGTACCCCTGTCCTCCCCGATCCCTCGGCGTCCTACACTTACTGGGTCTCCAAGTTGGACACGTGGCTGGAACTGTCCCTGTACGCCTTGGAGGTGCTTGCCTGCCCTGCCGCCAGCGTGCTATCAGAAAGGGTGTTCAGCGCAGCCGGGGGCATTATAACCGATAAGCGCAGCCGCCTGTCAACCGACAGTGCCGACAGACTGACGCTAATCAAAATGAACAGCAAGTGGATTGACCCGGACTTTGCTTCTCCAACAGTGGAAAGCAGCCAAAAGTGAAGTGCCATCTGTATGAAGTGCCATTTCCTCCTCCACCTCCTCCTCCTCCTCCTTAACCGCCGTAGAATTGCTCCGTAAAATAAAAATAAAAATATATATTTATGGCTCACCTCTTGGGCCTACAAACAATTTTTAAGAGGTCTCACCTCTTGGGCCTACAAACAATTTTTAAGAGGTCTCACCTCTTTAGCCTCCACATAATTTTTAAGAGGTCTCACCTCTTGGCCTACAAACAATTTTTCTCATGGCTCACCTCTTGGGCCTACAAACAATTTTTAAGAGGTCTTCACCTCTTGGGCCTACAAACAATTTTTCTCATGGCTCACCTCTTGGGCCTACAAACAATTTTTAAGAGGTCTCACCTCTTGGGCCTCCACATAATTTTTAAGAGGTCTCACCTCTTGGGCCTACAAACAATTTTTCTCATGGCTCACCTCTTGGGCCTACAAACAATTTTTATGAGGTCTCACCTCTTGGGCCTACAAACAATTTTTATTATGGCTCACCTCTTGGGCCTTAATACAATTGTTAAGAGGTCTCACCTCTTGGGCCTACAAACAATTTTTAAGACGTCTCACCTCTTTGGCCTCCACATAATTTTTAAGAGGTCTCACCTCTTGGGCCTACAAACAATTTTTCTCATGGCTCACCTCTTGGGCCTACAACAATTTTTAAGAGGTCTCACCTCTTTGGCCTCCACATAATTTTTAAGAGGTCTCACCTCTTGGGCCTACAAACAATTTTTCTCATGGCTCACCTCTTGGGCCTACAAACAATTTTAAGAGGTCTCACCTCTTGGGCCTACAAACAATTTTTCTCATGGCTCACCTCTTGGGCCTACAAACAATTTTTAAGAGGTCTCACCTCTTGGGCCTCCACATAATTTTTAAGAGGTCTCACCTCTTGGGCCTACAAACAATTTTTTCGAGGTCTCACCTCTTGGGCCTCCACATAATTTTTAAGAGGTCTCACCTCTTGGGCCTACAAACAATTTTTCTCATGGCTCACCTCTTGGGCCTACAAACAATTTTTAAGAGGTCTCACCTCTTGGGCCTCCACATAATTTTTAAGAGGTCTCACCTCTTGGGCCTACAAACAATTTTTCTCATGGCTCACCTCTTGGGCCTACAAACAATTTTTAAGAGGTCTCACCTCTTGGGCCTACAAACAATTTTTATTATGGCTCACCTCTTGGGCCTTAATACAATTTTTAAGAGGTCTCACCTCTTTGGCCTCCACTTAATTTTTTCGAGGGCTCACCTCTTGGGCCTCCATATCATTTTTTCGAGGGCTCACCTCAAGCTAACTTTGCGCACTCATTAAAATATTTTCACAACAAGGACCTAAGAGCCCTCGATGGGAGAGCTTTGTGTGGGGGCCTGTTATAGGGAAGAGATGCGGCCCTGCGGGCTCTAGCCTGCCTTCTCCATGAGCCTCTGGCCAGCCCACGGCCTCTTCCTGCCTTTTGCGGTCCTACGCATCCCTCAACATCCCCACTGCTTTACCTGCTAGACATGACACTGGGCCAGGTCGGGTCACTGACTTCGTGATACTCAACCACCTCCTCTTACACTGCCTCACTTTGCTCCAACAGCCTCCCTTGCTGGCAACTGTGTCTCATCATCGTCCCTAATCATTTTACACTTTAGTGCCCGTTCCACACCACCATCAGCTAGAGATGGAGCTTGCTCCAGTGTTTGGGCATCAGAACAAACAAAATCCTCAGATAGCTCCTGCGATTCTTGCATGGGTGGGAACACTGGGTTGATAACATTGGGCAGGGTGGGAGGAAGGAGGGTCAGAGTGAGGTCCCTGCAGTTTCTGCAGGCTATCAACGAGACTGGACTTTGTGGACTTGACTGGGTGGGGGACAGATTTAACAAATCTAGAAGGAGAAGGAGGGGTTTGCCGAGCTGTCTGTAAGGGTTGCGGATATCCAGACAGAACCAAGGCCCAAAACTTGGGTGGGGGTAGCAGGTTTGCCCGTCCCCGCCTCCACAACATTCACCCAGTGTGCCGTCAGGGAGATGTAGCATCCCCGGCCTCAAACCAAAGTGTTGGTGGTCAAATGACCTTTTGCAGTAACCGTGTTACTCGGGCGTGGATGATGTTTTGGGACATGTGCCTGGGCAAGGCAGGGATGGCACAGAGGGAAAAATAGTGATGGCTTGATTGCTTTCCCCCTTGCCTATGCCATCTGTGGTTGTCATAGGCAACGTGATTTTAAGGGGTGCAGAATTTTATCTTCTTTTTTGTCTAGTTTGGCTTGGGGTCCATGGCAATGTAGAGGAAAGAAGGTTTCCTTGTATGGTCTCACTTTACAGAGAGGTTATATTGTCTTTGGAGTGTATTGTTGAGAGGCTGTGATAGTGGCGTAATAGTGCGACTTGGGCGCGTTATATGCACCCAGACATGCTTCCCCTGCTGTCCCAGTTGCATTCCAGCAGTGTTGGCATCCTTTTCTGAGGTTTCAGGGTGGACTTGGTGACCTCCAAGTGGTCGAATTGAGATTTCCAAGTGGCGAGCATTTTTTTCCCATAGACTTTAATGGGATTCTATATTCGGTCGAATAGTCGAATATCGCGGTCTATTCGAATCGAATTTCGAACTTTCGAATATTTCACTACTCGCTCATCTCTAATCCTAAGATATAATTGAGAATCACTGAAGTTTACCTCCAGTTTTGAACACGTTTTCAGAAATGAATAGTACAGGTAAATATATTAAACTTTGTAATATTTCTTATTAAAGAATTATGTTATAACCTATAATCTACAAAGCTGTTATCATAGTTGACCCAGGACACTCTCTAAATGCAAATGCATAATGCATTATCCAAAAATAACTAATGTAGCTTAAAACTAATGCATCCTTAACAGGGTTAGAATACTTTCACATCTGCGTTTTTAATTCAGGTTTTCAGATCCAGCAAGAAGCGGTTTTGTGTCTGGTTTGCAAAACTGAACAAACCTGATCAGGCATGAAGATCAATGTTAGGCCTATTTCACACTTGCATTGTTATAATTGAGATCCGGCAGAGGATGTCAATACTAGAATTAAACAAATCCATTTCGATTTTGCACATCAGGATACATCCGTTCCATTAGGAAGCGGTTGTGTGAAATCAAAACAAAAAAAAAACTGATCTATCACTAAATACATTCAAAGTCAATGGGTTACGGATCCGTTTTTTAGACTTCTAAAAGAATGGATTATTAATTACTAATTTAATAGACTAATAGTTACCATAGGTTCATAGGGTAATTTTGTCACACACATTTCAGGTTAACCACGTCATAATGATTGAACACGTCATGAAAATGCATGAATATACGGATATTTATATCTATATATTTTCTAATAATTCTGTCTAATAACATTTCCAACGCTATTCGCTGCATCCAAAGTGTGAAAACAAAGTGACGGAGTTCCCTTTGCTAACCCTGGTGACACAATTGCAGGGGTGTTACCCTTTTATATGAGCAGGATTGCTTTATTGCATAAATGTCTCAAGATGGTAAATACATATTTGGTATCTCCATAACTGTAAAATCAAAAGTCCTCAGCCTTTTTGAGTTCAAGGACCAGAATAGTATTGTTAAGCCATACTATTAAAGTTAATAAAAAATTATAAAAATCAGGGGCAATTAATAAGGCTGTCACCCTAGTAGTAATTGCCAGTGATATAGTTTTAACCTTTATGCCAAGTTCTGGTGGTGCTATGACCTCCATACTGTTGTACCCCTCCTACTAGGGCACAACAGTATCTACAGCTTCAGTAGCAACAGCTGTGGGCCCACATGCAGGTGGAACAAGTGTCAAGTAGATCCCAAGCCTCTGGATGGGCAACACTGCTTTATACCATATTAAACATGATTTTTTTTTCTGTATTAGTGGTTAAACCAAACATTATGGGGGAAATTTATCATCTCCCCATGCCACATTTAGGGCATAAAAAAAGTTTCCAGCCCCAGGTTAGCAAACTTTAAAACACCATTATACCTAAACATAGGGGCAAGTGCTGTTTCTACACTGCCCTCACCTTTTTATGAAAAGACTGGGTGGTGGGGGCAGGACCTTGAGCCCTGGCATATTTATCATAATTTAAGTCCATTTTCTGGCATAAATGAAGACTGAAATCTAGGTGCACAGACTTCTGTAAGGAAGAGCTTAATTTATGACAAGGCATGTACCTTGTCATCAAGTAAGTGCATCCTCTGGTGGAGTAGGCGGGTATCAAAACCAGTGTACAAACACCGATATTGACTCATCATGTTTTCTCACATGCAAAAGTGCAAATGGGCAGGAACGTTATGTTCGGTATTAGATGAGGCTAGTATTATGCTCACCTTCATAGGTTGCACTAGAGGCATAAGACCCACAGGGATTCTACAAGATCTCAACTACAGGCTGCTGCGCACACTGTGTCTCCTATCACCTGGAACGCGACGCAATTCATCAAGCAAGGTAAGTAGAAAGTTCAAAAATCGCCCCTTCCTCAAATTCCAATCTGTTCCATTCCAACATAACATAAGGGGAATAATTAGGACCTAATGTAAGGTCACCTATATAGCCCCAAATGGCCACAGGGAGGCAATATTTCACCCAAGAAGACTGAAGGCTTTAATCGTTGCCAAAGGTGCTTCAACTAAGTACTCAGTAAATGGTCTGAATTAGAGAAGAGCAACAAATGCCGTGAATAAACATTCATGTGCTGTGACGTCCCCTCTCTGCCATCGCCACTTCTGAAAAGTGGTGTGAAGGGGGAAAAGTTGCAAATGGCATGTGACAAAACCTGCGATTTTAATATGCCACTATTGTGGTGTCAATCACCTACTAAATGTCCTCCTATATTTTTATTACCATAGTGTAATGCTATTTGATTATTGGGTATTATGTTTATTTAGTACCATAACTGTATTGTGTGGAGCACTTTACTAATTGCAAACATTTTTTTTTTTTGTTTTCTCTGGACTGCATGACATTTCCAACTTTGCCTAGAATACATACATGACATATCAGTGTCCTAAAACAAGTCTACAATGAACCAGACAAGAGTGACGGAATTCATTCTGTTAGCTTTCGGAAACCTTCACAGCTTTAATATTGTGTTATTTATTTTGTTCTTGATCATTTTTCTTTTTACAATTATAGGAAACATTATGCTCATTGTCCTTTTTTCAGTCAACACCAAGCTCCAGTCTCCCATGTATTATTTGCTTTGTCATCTTTCCTGTTCTGACCTTGTGATTTCCTCAAACATTGTTCCCAACATGCTTGATGCCATTTTGTTCAGAGGGAAAAAAATGAGTTACATCGCCTGTATCACCCAATTATACTTCTTCAGCGGTATAACCTTTACAGAATGTTTTCTTCTTTCTGTAATGTCCTATGATCGTTACTTGGCCGTCTGCAACCCTTTACGATACTCAAGTATTATGGACTTCAAGCTCCAGATCTGTCTGTCACTGTGGCCATGGTTGTTGGGTCTTACTCTTAATCTTAAAGGAGTCTTGCCTATATCAAATTTCGATTTTTGTCATGACAATATCATTGACCATTTCTTCTGTGACATTTCTCCTCTTCAGAAGCTTTCTTGCTCAGACACTTCTCTGGTAGAATTGGAAGTCTTTCTGTTTTCTATGCCAATATTCATCTTTCCTTGTGGTTTTATCATTGTGACCTATGTGTATATCTTCCTCACCATACTCAAGATATCATCTACAACTGGCAAACAAAAAACCTTCTCTACCTGTAGTTCTCATCTTATTGTTGTGGTCACATTTTATGGGACACTAATAGCCAAATACATGATCCCATCTGTAGGACATTCCTCACTCATTAATAAAATTGTTTCCCTATTACATACTTTATTTACCCCCTTGTTTAACCCTGTAATATATAGCCTTAGAAACCAGGACATAAAGGTGGCATTAAGAAATATGATTGGTCAATAACATTTTTTTATACTGTACAACATTAAAGGGTTTGTCCCCTTTTTTAATACTGATGACCTGTTCTCAGGATGGGTCGTCAATATTAGATTGGTGAGGGGCCAACTCCAGCCGATTGTTTACCTGATGTCGCAACTACAGTGGTGAGCAGGTGTTCAATTGGACGGCTCCTTCCTATTCGCTTGAATAGTGCTGCTTTGGGAATGCTAGGAGTCGGCCCCCCGCCAATGTGGTATTGATGACCTATTCTGAGGATAGGTCATCAATATTAAAAAAAATCGGACAACCTGTTTAATCCTTTAAAGTGGCTGTTTAAACCTCAAGCTAAAAATAATGAAGTCCGGAATGTACCTAGAATAAAGAAAGACACCAACTCAGCTGTTCACCAGTGCCCTGTTATACTACTGAGGGTCCCCTGTGTACTAAAAATGTGATGTCCTGTCTTTGTCCACATGTATCTCTGCAACCAGTCAATGGCTTCAGCGATGACAAGTCCCTGAGAAACATGTAGCTCAGTAGTCATGTGCCATTCAAGGTCAACACTGAGGCCTGTGAATGGCTGCAGCAGTGCATATGAGCATGGACAAGACAGCCCACATTTGGTCCAAAACCATTAGGTGAGGTCACATTGCTGTTAGGTGGGGCCAATGCAAACATGAATTTTCAGTAGGTGTAGATACACACTGAAGAATATTTGCTCAATCAAATTTGCTAATAACGTGACATAAGTTGTGGATTTTACATTAGATTGCCACACTGGGGATTTATGCCACAGATTTTACACTCTTCAGCATTTCCAAACCAAATCCACAGCAAAATCCTCACAATTTGCTGTGGTTTCTCTCTGCAGAAAATCCACAGCTGGCCTGCCAAGTAAGGCTGTACACTTGCTCTTGTCAGCATGTTGCCTAGTCTTTCAAAATTACCAAACATGCATGAGAATACAGCACTAAATACATATTACATCCAGTTACCCCTCCTCTGAGGTAGATATTCTGTTCCGTCATGTTCTCAATTTGGTCCAGATTGCCGTTACAAATTTGTTCAATCACATCTCATCTCTACAGGGTTTGACACACAGACAACTTTGTCATGAAGGGTAGGAAACAGTGCAGTCTTGTACTCGACCAGCACCCCTACCTACTTGCACAATCCATCCTAAATTGTGTCCCTCAACTTGGCAATGGTTCTTGAAGTGACTAAGTGCATGGGCCTAAACCTAGTGGTGTAAAAGAGTAGTCAGACAAAAAGAGGTCAAAATCAGACAGGCAAAGCCAGAACTGGATCAGAATCCAAAAGCTAAGTTAAATACACAGCACAGTGAAACCAGGATGTAACATCAGAGAGAAAGTCAGCGGGCAAAAGCGAGGTCTAAGACTCTAATATCAAACAGTTTCCATTATCAAGCAAGGTCAAATAACAATCAGAAAATTACCAGGAGGTAACATCAGAGGCAAAAACGGAGTACAGTGGCAAAGTCAAAGAAGCAGGCAAAAGTTCAGCAATCCAAACAAACTAAAAGCTAACTAGTGAGGAAGCCTCAGCCTAGCAGTATAAAAAATATAAACATACAGCGCAGGGCAAGGGAGAGCATTGGAGCATGAAATGCTCTGAAGCTCATATCAGGGGGAGTGCCTGGGTGAAAATGAGAATATGTCTGGGTTTAGCTCTGAACCTGGACAACCTCTTTAAAGTAAAAAAAAAATAAAAAACTTAAGCAGGTTGTAACAGCTGCAAGTAGGGACAGATGTGGACAGTGAGTCCCTGAACTAGGACCCAGCCTGCTTCCCCTACCTACTTACAGTATAATTCCTAGATGGCAGAACTGCAACTGAACGACAGTCCCTACACTAGAATAAGTGCAGGATAAACAAAACACACAATATGGACAAACACAAAAGCCGTATGAAATGGGTCAGAACCAGATGGGCTACAAAGTACCAAAACTTGAGAAAAATGAAGGTCAGGAAACAAGCACCCCGCTAGTAAGTAAAAAGACTATTGTTGAGTGTCGATCCGAAGTTTTGGAAAAATTCAATTTGCCAAGAATCTGAATTTCCGCACGATTCATGGTAACTAATCAATTTTTCCTAAAATGGTGGCTGAAAATAAAAAAAAAAGTATACTCACCTCATCCACTTGATCGTGAAGAGGCCGTCCGCTCCCATCTTGATTGAAGAAAACCCACCAAAAGATCTGCTGTGAGCGTGAAAACATCACAACGTGATCATGCTGGCTTCACACGGTAACGTTATCACAGATGATCCCTTGATGATGTCTTTGGCGGGTTTTCTTTAATCAAGACAGGAGCACAGAAAGTACCCCCCCCTTCCCCCGCAATCAAGTGAATGAAGTGAGTATAATTTTTTTGTTTTTCTAACCCTAGATTAACCTCCTGAGCACCTGAATGTGAGTCTGAGCTGCCGGGATCAGCACAGAAAGCGGCATCTGAGGGGTTAAATGACGGTAGGCAGCGTGATCACTGTTCCCTGTCGTTGCGCCTGCTCCATACAATGAAAAGTGATTTGCGACAAAGTAATTCGTAATGAATCAAATTTTTGACAAAGTTAGGCAAAGTTGCTGAATCAAATTTTTCAAAACTTCGCTCATCTCTAAACAAGACTATCACTGGCAATGGGGAATGGACAGAAGGGGCTTTAAATAGAGTGCCATGTACCTGGATTAGAACCTGATAGGTCTAGTGGCCGGGCACTCTATAGGTCTTCCCCAGTGCACGAGCGCTGTGGGAAGAAACAGATCCTTGCATCCTGTTACTAAGGATGCGGTCACATCACTAGAGGCAGGCATGGGGTTCAGCCAGTTCCCTCAAGTTCTCCAGATCCGGTTGTTAAAATTACAGCCGGATTGGAGAACCGTGTTACCAGCTGAATCCCGATCCGGTTCTCTGGCAGCTGCAGATGAGCGCTTCCATTCCATAGTTTAGCTCCTTAGGCTTTTTAAAAGTTGAGTGGTATGTGTGTGTAGTGTATATGTGGTGTATTTATGTATGTGTACCATGTATATGGTGTATTTATGTGTATTGCATATGTGAGATGTATATGTAAACATGTGTTATGACGCCTCATGTCTGCCATTGAGTAGGGAACCTGTTGTTTAAAATTTGAATCCCACCCCTGACTAGGGGCTTTGGATCACACAGCTGGAGCCTGGAAATGTAAGTTTATTACAAAAGTAAAATTTATGGCAAGACCTAAGCACACTGTCTATATAAGGCTGGAGCAGGTAGAATTTATAGCAGGTCCAAAATCACATACATATAAAGTACAACAAGCAGAAATAACTCTTGTATTCATGGTGTGGAAAAGATCTATCCTTCAGAAAGCATTCAGCCTGTGATTGCAGGACTGTTAAGTGGCAAAAGATAATTTGTAAAAGTGCCATGAACATATTACCCTCTTCAAAAATGATTGCCATACAGTGCCCTAAAACAGAAAAAAGTGTGTCCAGCAAATTGTGCATCTGAAAGTAATAGTACCACAAACATAGTGGTTAGAGATAAGCAAATCAATCAAAATTTTATTTGCCGAACATTTGTCGAACTTTTCACAAGATTCGTATATTCGACGAATATATTTGTTGAATCTGCATACAAAATATACATTATTATGTGGCGTTTAGCGAACATTCGCACACTAATAATGAACGTTCAGTTTTAACCCTTTCTACCCCGGAGGTTTTTTCGGTTCTGCATTTTCGTTTTGCGCTCCCTGCCGTCAAACAGCCATAACTGTTTTATTTTTCTGTTCACATAGCTGTATGAGGGCTTCTTTTTTGCGGGACAAGTTGTACTTTCCAACGCCACCATTTAATATTGCATATGGTGTAGTGGGAAGCGGGAAAAAAATTCCAAATGGGGTGAAATTGCAAGAAAACCGCTATTCCGCTACAGTTCTACGGGTTTCTTATTTACAGCGTTCGATGTGCATTAAAACTGACCAGTTACTTTCATTCTACTGGTCAGTATGAATCCGGCAATACCTAATATGTATAGTTTTTCCTGCGTTTAGATGGTGATAAAATAATTAGAAAGTTGCCCTTTTTTTTTTTTTTTCCTTGTCATATCTTGACCCCTATAACTTTTTGGTATTTATGTGTACAGAGCTGTATGGGGGCTCATTTTTTGCGGGGCGGTCTGAAGTTTTTATTGATACCATTCTGGGGTGTGTATGACTTTTTGATCACTTTTTATTTAATTTTTTTTAGAAACAAAAAGCAACAAAAAACGGCGAATCGCCATTTGGACGCTTTTTTCCGCCACACAATTCGCCGTATTGGAATTTTTTTTATATATTTTAAAAGTATGGGCGTTTTCGGTCATGGTGATACCCATGATGTCTATATTTATTGTTATTTAGGTATTTATTTTTTACTTATACGGAAAGGGGGGTGATTTGAACTTTTATATCTTTTTTATTTTTTATATATTTTTTAACATTTTTTTAAATTGTTTTGTGATTATTTTAAAGCTCAAATATGAGCTCATATATTGTGTTTTGTTTTTTTTCTTTATGAGCAATCATGGATTTACTAGATGCAGTTAAATCCATGAATTGCTCATTTCTTATCCTAGCCTGCCATCTAGTGGCCAGAATAAGAATTGCAGTTTGAAAACTGTAATCCTCACCAGCGAGGATTACAGTTTTCATATGGTGTACAGACACCCCGATTGGCCAATCGGGGCGTCTGTACACCACCCGGAAGCGTAGGCTTCCGGGTTCAGACGCATCCTGATGCCGTGATCACGTGTGATTACGGCATCAGAAGGCCCAGGAAGTCGCCGCAGACGGAGGTAAGAAGCGGAAAGTCTCTGCTGTTAGAAACAGCAGAGACTTGCCGGCCATGACGCCCGCCGCACCCGCGAGTGGGCGTCATGTCCCCGCACCTTCCGGTCGGGAAGGGGTTAAAAGGTACGCAACTTCTTTGAACACGTACGCAGGAGCGTACAAATTGCGTACGAAAATTACGGGCTTTGCTGGAGAGGAATGGTGGAGCAGGAGGAACGCTCTGAGTCTGACCCCTGGCTACATATGGATACTGTATGAGCAGATGACAGCAGATCATCCGGCTGAGACTGAGATGAGCATGCCATCCACTCCACTATGTCATCCACTTTCTCCTTCACTACAATTTTGCGCCTTGGTGGGTTAGCCTGGTGGAACACCGGCCAAGTATTGCAAATACTACAAGTAGAACCTCCGGCTACAGGTCTTTTGGCACTGCTGCCCTGTGCCACGAGGTCTGGCTGGAACTGGACCTCTTTTGCTTATCCATTCCAGACCTTTTTCACTTCACTCTGTGGCTCTGCAGCTGGTCTTTGTCTTTGTCCCTGTCTCTCTCCCTGTCTCTCTCTCCCTGCTTGATTAATTACTAGCCCTGCACTGGCCCTGCACTTGCCCTGCAGTATCCCTGATATGTAATATGGATTCCCTGAACAATTACACCCCAATTTCAACAACACAGGTCTCAGTGTCTCAGAACTTCACACACAGTGCTTCTGCTCGTCTCAGCAGTCGCAGCAGAAGTGATGCGTCACTGGCTTACTGAGCCTGAGCCAATCAGAGCAAGCCCTGCCTACTAGGTTAGGTGACCGCTTTCTTCCCGGGCTTTTGCGCACGAATAACGAACTAACAGTAAAAGTTTGCTAATTACTTGAATTCGTACGCAACAGCGCATAGAGTAAATTATATGTAGCATTAGCGTACAATTTATCGGACAAGTACGTAGCGAATGCGTAGAAAGCCTTAGGAACATTTTCGAATCTTAACAGAGCGAATCACCTAATATTCGGATTCGCTTCGCAGCTAAAAATTTCCAAGATTCCATACGAATGAACGAATCGATGAATAGATTCACTCATCTCTAATAGTGGTCCCCAAAAATAATTGTGCCAAGCAGGATTCCCTCAACAGTTATAGTGCCCCCAAATGTTATTATGCCAGGGAACCCCCATAGTAATAGTGCTTCCAAAAGTTCCACCAATAGTAATGATTCTCTTCCAGAGTACCCTCATTAGTAATAGTCACCCAATAGTGATAATGTTCCCCCTGTGCCCCCGTTAGTATTAGTTACCTCCATGATAGTTACCATCTTGCTATGAGCAACTAAGCCAGTTTTCCTTTCTACCGGTTTGATAAATCTCCCCCATTGAACTTTTTTTAAAGACAATTGTTAGGAGCCTTCTCCCACTGTCTAACCACTTACTGTAGATGCCAAGGTCAACATTCACCCACACATATGGCAGATCCTGGCCACTGCAGAAGGGTGTGACCTTTGCAGATGATGCAGGCACTGCTCCTGAGTAATAGGTGTAGTGCAGGAACATTCCACTGACTACAAGATACTATTAGGATAAAGTACATTAAAGGGAGCCTTTCACTTGTTTTTCACCTACAGTATATAACTAACAGCAGTGCCCCACAGAAGATTTCAGACACACCCAAGACATACCTGTGTGTGCTGTGTGTCTGTTTTCCATGTTCAGAAAAAGCACTTTTATTTTGGAGGAAAACAGCTCCCAAGTGCCCAGTTGAAAGTGAAACTAAAAACAGCTTTCTCTCCCGACTCGATTTCTAACAGCTATATCTTCTGATATGCTGGATATAATGATGTGACTTTGGTATGGCTGAATCCATTGGTTGTGCACTCATGATTAACCTGTCCTTTCCATAGGCTGTTTTTGATCAGTGCAAATATAAAGCTGCAGCCTACTCTCTCTGTATTTATTGGAGGCCATTTGGCACCAGGAGGGGATGAATACAGAGTGGGTTCAGCATGCATGTGTAATCTGCATTCAGGCTGTCTGAGGAGTTTTCTAACTTTACTTCTTTTGAGGTTTAAAATGGCCTTAAAGGGGTACTCTGGGATATGGAATAACTATACCATCCATTGGGGTTCTAATGCTCGGACCTCCACCGATTAAGAAAATGGAAGCCCCTTTAAATCCATTCTTAAATGCCCCATTAAAACCTATGAATTTCATAGATTGGGTCTTCCATTCAAGACCAATTTTGGTAATGAGAGTGTAAAGGCAGTCCTGGCCCTTCTGTGTATTACATGGCCATCCAATTATTTCAATGGCTGGTTTGGTTATTTCAATGTACTCTGCAGCAGCTGTTCACCAGGGTTTTAGAAACCACAGCAGCCACATTTGGCTGATCAATGGGCCAGCGTTCTTTAAAAATAGGTTTGTCTTGATGATACAATATCTTTAAAGGGGTAATCCCATTTCAGTCTTTAATAGCCGAGATGGGTATAGCCTGATTAAGTGTGTCCTTGGGGGGGAAGGGGGGATGGGGTAGGCAGAGATATAGAAATGGTTGAGCAGGCTGCACACAATTTCCGTAACTTCCATAGTAGTCACTAGGCTAGCACATCAAGCAACGCCATTTCTGCTAACTTGGAAGTATTGAGTTTTGCTATGCTGTGTGCATAGCTTCCAATCTCTGCTATGGGAGTTACAGAAATAGCAAAACACAACCTGCTCGGCCATTTCTGTAACTGCACCCACCCCTGGCCACTGATTACTCAGGTTATGAAAGGCTGAGATAGGAATAAACCTTTAACTTTTCCAGTGCCAATCTGAGGTTCCTTCAGTCCACCAGAATAAACTATTCTTGGGGCTCAACCCCCATATTATCAATAAAGCCTAACTGATTCAAAACCTAAGACATAGACACTAGTGGCCAGTGAATAGCTCCAAAGGCATCCCCAAATTCACTTTTCTCTTGGACCTTTGGGACCCATTATGTTTTTTTAGACTAGGCCCACAAGAGTATCCTTTGGTGTCTAGGCCAGTCTGATCTTGAACTGACCACTACAGTTTACACGGGTAACTGTTCTTATTAAAGACCTCCGAGCAGTAGCATCTACATGGTAGGTACACCAGATATACCCTGATAAGGTATATGAAATTCTCTTGTCTTACTCAATGGAAATTCCATATAGTGTACATTTCAAATAAAAACATTTCTTCATAAACAACCGTTATGTTTGGAATATTATGTGAAATTACTAGTCTCCAGGGTCCTGGTAATTTTTGATAATTGCACAGCACACAGGCACACATAATAATAATCCCTGGATATTACACTCTATTTAGCAATACAGAAAGTCTATAAAAAGCAATCTCATTAATGTATTTTAGATATCAGCAGAAAGCCGGTAAGAACATTTTCTACATTGTAAGTGCACAATTAAACCTTTTTTTCCTGCTTTAGATTTTTCATCAATTATAATGATGGTTTATAATTTGGTTTCTGATAAAATAGCGTATCATAGCATCGATTTGTGTTGCAGCTGTCCTTGCTTTACCTTCGATAGAAAATTCATAAACTGTACCCGTTTTTCTTTTAACTTGCAGTTTTTATTTTTGAGTTTTGTCATAAATTTTAAGATCCGAAAAACCCTCCAACTACAACACTATCTACTGCCCTATGCTAGAGAACATTTATTCCTTAGCTCTCTTATCCAGAGATATCAAGCAACATTCATTCCCCAATGAGAAGCTACTGACAATAAGTTATTCATTTTGAATTCATCTTAAGTTGGATCTCGGCCCACTATACCAACCCATGGGCCAGATGCAATATACAATGCATAAAATGCCATTTCCTATAAAGAAAGGGGCAAGGCTGGGCTGGCCGTACCCCCTATCCTTTCACACTATCAATACAGCCATTAGCAGCAATCTGCCTAGATACTGAAGGCATTGAAATTGCAGGGATAACCCAAATGCCAGTGCAGTACATACACTATTCACAAAAAATTAGGGATATTTGGATTGTGGGTGAAATTTCAGGATGAACCTAAAATGCACTCTAACCTTTACAGGTGAACTTAGTGTGACCTTCTCTAAACTTTTGAATGCACATGTCCAGCTGTTCAGTATTTCAGTACTTTTTGCACAATTTGCTGTTCTCCAACAAGGAGTCTAACGGCAAAATTCACAACATGTGTTTGATCCATGAATCACCCAATAAATTTCCTGGTTCAATTAGAATCGGTATTTTATCATGCACGTCACATTTTGACATCATGAAACCAAGACAACACCTAACAATTGATAAACAGCCCCTCGCCTTTGTGAAGCTTCAAGCAGGATGTTCGCACACTGAAGTGGCCACTGAGCCTAGAGTGTCACAGAGTGTCATCAACAGGTTGCAATAGAGATAGAGAGAGACTGGAAAAGTCACAGAAAGCATAGAAGTGGACGCTCTTCATTGTGAACAATGCCCTGCGGAACCGGATGATGAATGCCACACAACTCCAGACACATTTAAGGGAGCTGAGAGGTACCAAGTGTCATGTCAGACCATTCAAAACCATTTACATCTGCGTGGTCTGCGTACTAGGGGACCTGCAAGGATACCTGACCACAGGCATCATCGTCTTGAATGGGCCAGGGAGCATCTACGCTGGACGAGGGACCAGTGGGCCTCAGTGTTGTTCACTGATGAAAGTCAATTCACTTTGAGCAGAAATGATATCCGCCAACGATGTTGGAGACGTCAAGGAGAGTTCTATGCATCAGCCACTGTTGTCACCAGACAAGCCATTGGTGGTGGTAGAGTTACAGTGTGGGGAGTTGTGTTTAGTCAATACAGAACTGCCCTACATTTTGTGAATGGTAAAGTTCATACTACTTGAATAACATCATTAATCCAGTCATTGTGCCTCTGCATGAACACCACAGGCCTAATTTTATCTTCATGGATGAAAAAGCGCCAGCTCATCAAGGTCACATCATTAAGGAACGGCTGCTGCAGACTGGGGGACCTTAAATGAAGTGATCTGCACATTTTCCAGACCTGAATCCCATTGAAAAACTATGGGATCAGCTGAGTCACCTTGTAGAGGCTTGTAACTCTGTATCCCAGAATCTCAATGACCTGAGGGCCACCCTTCAAGAAGAGTGGGATGCCATGCCTCAGCAAACAATAAGTTGACTTGTGAACAGCATGAGACGTTGTTGTCAAGCTGTAATTGATGCTCAAGTTATTGAGATATTGACATTTTTGTGGGTGTATACCCACCACTGGTGTTGCCTTTTGTTTCAATAAATTGTTGGAGATGACGAAATCACCATTGCTGCTTCTACTTAAATGCCCTACTTTCATTATGTAATATCACTGTAGTGTGAACTTTTTATGGTTTCCATAAATTTCACCTGAAAGCCAAATATCCCTAACTTTTTTTGTGAGTAGTTGTATGTCTGTTTACAGACGACATCATGTTGACTCTCACCCAACCCCCTGCTACTCTTCCCAACCTTCTTTTTTCTATTCAATCAACTTTTGATGAAATCTCTGGCTCATCAATTAATCCAAATCAACATACCTGGGAATGTCACTTGTGCCCAACAATACTCTTACCTGTTGAATGGTCTAAAAAGGCCATAGATTATCTAGGAGGCTGCAATACCCACCTTATACAAGAACCTATTCACTGCTAACTATCCAGCTTTGTTATGCTCTGTTACTATTTTGATGTTCAGGTAGTCCCCACAAATAGCTTCCTGGCTGTATCATGAAGGATCCTTGTCTGGAGAAGAACTCAACTTTATTGATGGGAATAGAGTGCATTTTGGGGTAAGGCACCTTCCTCAAGTAAGTACATCAACAGTTCACGTACATAAAACCAGTAGCTCCCACCAGGTTAAAACCAATCATGCACATATGTTAATTAGACAAAAACTAACTAACCTAGGTAGGCTGTGTTTTACAATTATGACACTAGAGGGCATCAGAGCTCCTCCGTTCAGAACGCTATAGAAAATGAAAATAGGATTAATTAAAAAATTAATAATAAATAATAATTATGATATTGTAATAGTAGTATTATCTCTTTAAGAATTTTATCATAGGGTAAGAATTAATAGATTAGATAAACAAATAATTTAAAAATTGCAGTATCAGTAGAGGTGGTGGTTAAAGCCATACAGTTGTATAGCCTATATATTCTAGATCAAGAATGCTTTGCACTTTATCAGGGCCTCAAATGCATGGTATGAGCCCAGGGGTATAGTCCTGGTGCAAGAGTCTTTTGGGCCCCCCTTCCCTCAGTGCTTTGTAGCAACAGGCAGCGGTCCACCTATACTTTCTGCTGCCTGAGGCAAAAATTGAAACTGCCCCTTCCAATACCAAATTCTCAATCTAACCATTTCCTCCAGCCCTACTGTTACGCCAGACACATAAGTAAGTTGAACGCGATAAACTCACTCACAGCATGTGTCAGTGATAGTTCCTGTTCTGGCCGCTCCTCTGACAGGATCGCACTGCATTATAATGCTGTGTAACCCTGGGAGTCCTGGAACCTGTTTTATTATACTGACATAATACTGTGCGATCCTGTCAGAGGAGCGGAGGCCAGAACGGGAACTCTCACTGACACACACTGCAAGTTTATTGCATTCAACTTGATGGTGTGTGTCTGGCCTTTAAAGAGGACCTTTCACCGCTCCTGACATGCCTGTTTTTATAGCTTCATGCATTCCCCATGTAATAACAATTCTGGAGCATATATTCTTATGGCTCTATGTTGGACCATTCCTTCATTATTTCAACTAGAAGTTATAATTGAATTGCTATTAGTCTTCAGTAAGGGTACAGAAGGGAGGTAACAAGTTGGGGGGTGTCCCTGCACAGACTCACTCTATCCAATCAGTGCTGGCATGTACAGACTATGCAGGTACACACCCCCAACTGGTTACCTCCCCTCTGTACCCTTACTGAAGGCTAATAGTAATTCAATTATAACTTCTAGTAGAAATAATAAAGGAATGGCACAACACACAGGCATAAGAATAGATGTTCCAGAATTGCTATTACATGGGGAATGCATCAAACTATTAAAACAGGAGTGTCAGGAGCGGCGACAGGTCCTCTTTAAGACATAATTGGAAAACATTAAACACAGTGCTACAAAACATGTAGGTTAATACTGAGTAACATACCTCTTACATCTAGTGATGTGTCCTCTGATTTAGATATTCTGTTTCCTCATCTTCTCCATTTGGACCGGACCTCCATGATTACTTCTTTCAGCCATTTCTCGTCTCTGCAGAGTTTGACAAAAAGACATCTTAGTTTCCTACTTTTCCATCCTCAACACCCCATCCCGCCACCCCCAATATTGTGCCCACTGTGCTTCCCAATACTATACTGCAGAAACAGTCCCCCTGAAAATACTAGTGTCACGCAGATTATTTTCACAAAGTGCCTATGTTTTTTGAGGTGAAAAAAAATATGCTGACACGAAGTCGCCTGAAACAACATAGGCACACTAGTCAGAATAGTGCAAAGATCATATTAGGAAGCTATGTGGAGCTGTAAGATGCCAATGCTGTGCTGTGATTGGGCATAGGAAGATATAACTGTACGGCCTTAATGAGATCACTGAAATAGTCCTAAACACCGCCATTATCTATCTAAAATTGTGAAAGAGATAATACTACTATTTTACTATATTATGATTATTCCTTATTAATAATTAATTAATTCCATTTACATTTTCTAAAGGGTTCTGGCCGGAGGAGCTCTGATGACCTCTACTGTCATAACTGCAAATCAATAATTTTTTGTCCTGTTATAACTCCAGTTTACCTGTTATTAACCTTGTTTTTTGTCTAATTAACATATATGTATGATTTGTTGTTTTTAAATTGGTGGGAGGGACCTGTCGGTCTTTTTCTCGAGCTGCCAAGACAAGTATTTAAAGTACTGCTTTTATGTACGTGAACTGTTGATGTACTTACTTGAGAAAGGGGCTCGGTCTTGCCCTGAAACGCGTTGTATTCCCTTCAATAAATTAGAGTTCTTCTCCAGACAAGGATCCTTCGTGATTCCTCCTTGCAGCACCACCAAAATCTCCCCTTTTTGCCCTCTACTTCACACTTTACTGAAGGCAGCTTACACTGGAATATACACTTTATGGGACAAAACTCCCCCATTATCCACCTGGGCACATGTGGAAGACCGCATAAAAGTCACTCACCCAGACATATCCATCAGGCGGCAAACTTCATTCTTATTTTATCTTTTTACCTTGTCTTTACTCTTTAGCTATTCCACATCTGGACTTCTCTGCATGGTTTATGCAGGTGTTGTATATATTTATTACTATACTATTATTCCAATTTAACATATCATTAACCATAAATGTATTGAAATAGTTCATCACTAATTGCACAAAGGTTTTTTGTTTTTTCCAAACTGTATTACATTTTGATGACTTCTCTCAACCTAGAATAAATTGCATATCAACAGCTTGAACCTAACATCATTTCTACAATGAACCGAACAAGAGTGACAGAATTCATTCTGTTGGGTTTCGGAAACATTTGTGTACTCAATGTTGCATTCTTCATACTTTTCTTGATAATTTTTCTTTTTACAGTTATGGGAAACATTATGCTTATTGTGCTTGTTTCAGTCAACACCAAGCTTCAATGCCCCATGTATTACTTCCTTTGTCATCTTTCCTTTTCTGACATCATGATTTCCTCAAACGTTGTTCCTAACCTGCTTGGTGCCATTTGGTGGTGGTGCTGTTCTAATGTAAATTAATAATTATCTTGGGGAAGAAGCATTTTTTAAAATAAGGGTAAAAGACAAAAAATGCTTCTAATTATGGGCTGGTTAACAATATTTTTCTTTACTATTCCTCTATCTCACTATTTCCTAAACCAGACAACGGTATTAGCCTACTGTATATCGAAGTAATCTACTGTTTGTACTGGGCTGCTAGAAAGAGTGGTTCCAGGTCTGGTGGACTCAATATGACCATGTATTACATGGTCAATCAATAATTTACTTGAGCAGACTTAAAGTTCAACTAGGGTTCCTTAAGATGCATGTACACAAGCCGATTATTGGAAGATCAAGTACTTCTTATTTAAATGTTCACTTCCAATCACTGCTGTTTGTTGGCAGATTGGGGACACATCACTTGGGGCAACATCGTCCCCAAGTGGCTGCAGTGGTGCATGTGTCCATTGATGGGATGTCACACTTCCAGTACCTTGGGATGAGAGCCTCAATATTGGATCAGAGTGCCATTGTGTTATGGTGATGATCCATGTCTGCCACCGTCTCACTCTCTGGCAGGCACGGCCGGAGTACTACTCACCCGCTCCCCCATTCTGGTGGCCTGGACCCACTGTCCTTTCTCTCCTCCTTCCTGGTGGGCCAGACTGATGGAGCAGCCTAGCTGTTCCTTCCTGCAGGTTGCAGCCTGCTTATTGCCAGCAGTGCCTTCCACTGCCATTAAGGAGCACGCACACACTCCCTCAGGGTCCTAAAAGACAAGTGCACAAGTGCACCTTTATCTTAACCAGTCTATGGCTCGTTACACTGGGGCACCTGAGGTACCTTGGAGAATGCCTGAAAAATAGGTTCTAGTCCACTAGTATCCTGCAAAGGTTTGCTGTTCTCTTTTGGCCAGTATACTAACTTCTGCCTATTTTCTGGATTTGAACCTTTGCTGCCCGACCTCTGTCTGTTCTCTTTTTGACCCTAAGCTATCTGCATGACCTCAGACTGTTTATTGGATTGTACATACTCTGTTTGCCCTGACCTCGGCCTGTCCTTGACTACTGTTTTGCCTGACCCCTTGGTGCTCCCCACCAATGTCTCTTGACTGCTGAGGGTCAGCAATCACTTGAACAGAGACTACTCTGAAAAGCAGCAGTCTGGTGGTTCCCCTGCAGTGAAGCCTCTGTATAGGGGGTAAAGGCTGAATACCAGGGGACACTTGACAACCAACATCAACACACTGCAGATATCATCAGTAAAGTCCATTATTTGTAAATCAGCCTCTAAGAAGTCCCTGCTCCAAATTGGGATATCTGAAAATTTTCTGATCACCTGAGTGGCTTCTTTCTATCCAACTAGGACAAGCCCTTTAAGTCACTGTATGTACCTGGTATATGTATTGTCTAGCTCAATTAAAGTTTCATAAACGTTTCCAATACAAATATAACAGTGTTTGGATCATTATGTGAAATTACTAGTCTCCAGTGTTCTGCTATTATTCTGATAAGTGGACAAAATGTTTCTAATTGTGTAATAGGAATACTACTTTATAAATAATCCCCAGATATTACACTGTATTTAGCAATACAAAACTGTATAAAAAGCAATAACAAGAATTTGTTTTAGATACTGTAGCAGCAGAAAACCTGCAAGAAGATTCTCTACATTGTAAGTGCAGCAATAAACATTTCCTGCTTTATAATTTCATAGGTTGTTTTTTTTTTTTATAAAATAGCTATCTGTAACACAAGTATTTGTAATATCTGTCCTTGCTTTATCTTTTCTTAGAAAATTCTTAAATCATCATCAATGTTTTTGTTTTCATTTTTTAATCTATCATGGAAACTTGTCTAAACTTTGCAGTTTAAGTGAGAACTGTGAAGTAAAGCTCTCACTGGTCAGCGGTACAAAATGTTTCCTGGAGCTATTGTTAGGGTAAGGCTTCATGCTACTACTACTAGTACTCTAGGTTGTAAGAGGTTGCTAAAAGGCTTGCCCATGACCAGCTTGCAATCACTTCTGGGCAGTCTCTCCTCACCAGACCTGTGTAGTGAAGCATACTTACTTGCCCATTGTACGTCACTTGGTTCCGGCTTCCTCAGTCCACCATTCTACAGGGCCTGCTTTTCAGCTTCCGGAATGGGCAAAGGTCACATATGCTGCTGCAGCCAATTATTGATCTCACAGGAGACGTGTCCCCCAAGCAGCTTGTTACTGGGTCATATGCCGCTTTGGAAACACATCATCATTGCAGCCAGCTATTGACTGGAGCAGCTTACATGACCCGTATCCATTTCGGAAGTTGACAAGTTGAGAGAGGAGTGCGGTGGACCAGAGGAACCCGAATGACCAGGTCCTTAATTCCCTCTACAGGTCGGGCAGGGAGTAGGGTCTGTACAGAATTTTTTGAAAGCTTATTAAAAAAATTTTTGCATATTAATATAAGCTGTTTACTTTATAGCATCCACTCTCTGTTGAGACCCAACAAGACATTCAATTCTGGTTAATGAGGTTATCTGTCAGACTAGAAAAAAAAGGGATAAGTCTCTTATTGGTGTGGGTCCGACCATTGGGGCCCTCACTAATTACAAGAACGGGGTCCTATACTCCCTGTTCACTTGACACAGGTGTGTCCGCTTTTCCAGTCAACTCTATGGGACTGCCAGAGACAGCCGACTACAAACGCTTGGCTATATCTGGCAGTCCCATACCCATTCCCTATTTTGTCTAATGGGATAAACTGTCTGAGAGAACCCCTTCAAATAAATATATTGTAACCATTATTTTTTTTTAACTGTATGTTTTTACAATTTTTTTTAAGAAACAAGAATATAAACATAGAAAAGTAAAAAACAGAGTTAACAAACAGTAGCATACATAAAGTACTGCTAACACACAATGCTAGTGATAGAAAATTGGAATAAAAAGCACTAATTACCTATAATAGGGTACATTTTTCCGTCTGGAAGGAGGAAAAGAGCTTTCGATGTTTTGAGCAAATCCTACATAAGGGACAAGCTACCACAGAGATAAACATAGACAATCAACATACAGTAGAAAGAATGGCAAGAGATGTCAGGAGGGAAAAGGGTCAGTGGCTACATACAGTATGCTCCTGGACAAGAAGTTAGAATAATAAGAACCCTACTTCTAACACAGGAATCAGGTCACACTCAATGCATTAAAAGTGTCCCCGGGACCAAAATTGTGCGAAACAAGTCCACAGTATAAAAGGGGTTCTCCAGGCATTTGGTCTAATTAGGAATTACCCTCTCTCATTCCCCCAATGTCGCCATCTCCACTGCAATGTTGTGCGCTATGGGTGGTTCCGCCTGGATCCCGATTGGATGCTTCTTTTTCTGTTCGGATGCATTATAGTCAACCCAGACAAGAATGGGAAAAAAGCAGCCACATCCTGTCAGGAACCAGGTGGAACAGCCTGCAGTGTGGGAAGCAGAGACAGCATCATAATGGGAGTGAGGAAGGGTAAGTCCTATGTAAAACAACTTCCCTCACAGGTTAGCCCCGTGCTCTAATTAGACCAATAGTCCTGGAGAACCCCTTTAGGGGAGAATACTATCCATGGAGTTCCAGACAAAAAAGGGGGAAGTTTGCCCCCAGAGTTTAGCAACAAGGCGTTTTGCTGCTGTACATACACATAGAAACAACCTAACCAAATGTATTGGTAGAACATAGCAAATAAACTAAAAGAGTAATCATATCTTATTAATTCCCTAAAAGTCACATTAAAAATGGAAAAACCCTTCCAAAATGTAACCTTTTATTGTACATTTTGAATTGATGTCTCAATTAAAAATAGTTGGCACACAACTAAGTTGTTATAAGGACCAGTAACATTTCCCCCCTCTGTGTTCCACAGTTAGTAAATTTTTTATCCTTTTCTTCAATGTAGCAGAGTAAATAGATGTAGTGGAGTAAAACAGAACCACTTAGGTCCTGCAATTAGCATTGAAAGCAGCATCTGAGGGGTTAAACCGCTAATTAGACATAGAGCAGTGATTAGATGAGCGTGCATATAGCTTTACTGAAAAAAGACCCCAGGATATGTGATAATCAAAGAGCAATTATGTTCTTTAATTGATATGGGGGAGATCGCATGAAGGGTTAAAGACATCCCTTTCCCTAGGATGACCTAAACCCATACAGGACCAGGAAGATGTGAGCCTCCTCCACTCTGTCTATGCTGCCTGCATGTTTTTGTCTAGCTGCCCCCTTTCTCCTCCCCACAGGCTGAAGTGAGAGCTGCCAGTACAGCACAGGCCATGTTCACTTCAACTTGCTCTAATTCAGGCTAGACAGCAAACAGAGCCATGTTCTTGGTGTTGTCCTAAACCAAGATGCATGGCTCCAGCTTCATAGTAGCCTTCAGAAGCAATGCCCCTTCTGCAATCAAACAGCCGGAGTTGGCCTTTTTCAAAACACAGCCTTGTTCTGTTCTGATTGAATGAATCTAGTTCGGGCTAATCAGTGGGGGAAGTTAAGTTACCTATGAACTTCATACTCCATGGAAGCATCTGGTCACATGCGAGAAATTCTTGTATTGCATATGATGGTCACACGATTGATCTTGTATGTAGTATGTAACCACTGAGGTTGTGTCCTGGTAATCCTTCAATTTTACTGTGTGGTGAAGGACCAAATGTGCACATATTGCCTAGTGTAGAACGACAGACAAATAGAAATGCTTTATTATTAATAGTGTTGAGCGAGCACCTCTGTGCTCGTATGCTCGGGTGCTCTGGCTGAGCACTAGGGGTTGCTCGAGTGCTCAGCCGAGCACCCGAGCATAATGTTAGTCAATGGGACTAACCCAGGCACCCCCCGCTCAGAAGAGGGGAGGGTGTCTGGTTAATAGAAAAAGGTCACAATCGCGACTTCTCCTCTTTTACTCCTTTCACTTGTAAAAATATGCTAATTAACTGAATTTGTACGCATTAGCGCACAATGCGTACGCATTAGCGCACAATGCATATGCATTAGCATACAAATGCGTACGCATTAGCGTATAAATGCGTACGCATTAGCGTATAAATGCGTACGCATTAGCATACAAATTCGTACACATTAGCTTACATTACAGTGCGGGGAAGAGACTCGAGCATTGCGCTCGAGTACACTCGGTGTTCGGCCGAACACTGAGGGGACCCGAGCGTAGGCATGCTCGGCTGAACAGCGAGTTCGGCCGAGCATGCTCGCTCAACACTAATTATTAATTTATGGATCCCACTTGAGTGTTTTTGTTAATCAGTTATATGTAATTTGAGTTGTTTTTATGTGACAAGCCATGTGACTAATAATGTACCTCAAAGCAATGCATGCAAATCATTTTACTATTTCTTTTTTCAATTTCAATTACACAAAAATTTCATAAGTATATTTCTCACTAGAGATTTTTATCTCACAGAATGACTACAAAGAACCAAACCAGAGTGACGGAATTCATTCTATTGGGTTTTGGAAACCTTCACAGTTTCAGTATTGTATTCTTCATTCTTTTCTTGATTATCTTTCTTTTTACAGTTATAGGAAACCTTCTCATCATCATCCTAGTTTCCACCAATGTCCAGCTCCAGTCCCCCATGTATTACTTCCTTTGTCATCTCTCCGTTTCTGATCTTATCATTTCCATGAACATTGTTCCCAACATGCTCGGAGCCATTTTGTATGGGGGGAAAAAGATGACTTTTATTGGCTGCATCACCCAATTTTACATCTTCAGTGGTACAACCATTACCGAATGTTTTCTTCTTTCAGTAATGTCCTATGATCGATACTTGGCCATCTGCAACCCCTTACGATACTCTAGTATCATGGACTTCAAGAGCCAGATCTATCTTTCACTGTGGCCATGGTTGCTGGGCCTTACTCTTAATCTTATAGGTGTCTTGCCTATATCAAACTATAATTTTTCTGATAAGAATATCATTGACCATTTGTATTGTGGAATTTTTCCTCTTCAGAAGCTTTCTTGTTCAGACACGTGTCTTATAGAACTGGAAATATTTCTGTTCTCTCTGCCACTATTTATCCTTCCTTGTGGCTTTATCATCGTGACTAGAGATGAGCGAGCATACTCGTCCGAGCTTGGTGCTCATTCGAGTATTAGGGTACTCGTAAGTGCTCACTGCTCGGACAAGTATCTCGCCATGCTCGAGGAAATGGCAACTTCCGCATCGTGCATTTTTGGCGCCTATTAACTCAGCCAATCACAAGTCAGGAGACTCTGCGGTACACCCAGCATCACGTGGGGCCCTTACATGTCGATAGAAGGGGTTGGCTAGCCTGATCAGGTGACCCTGGAATATATTAGTGACTGGCCGCGGTGCTCGGCTCAGATGCTGTCTGGATGTCGTTAGGGATAGAGCTGCTGCGTTTCAGGGAGAGTGTTAGGGCCTGCATTTAGTTCTCTGTTAGGCAGGAATCACCCACAAAGAACCCAACAGCCCTTCTAAGGGCTACAAGACATTTTTTTTTGTCTCCTGGCTTGGCTGGCTGGCTGGCACTACTAGTGCAGCTATCGCCATATATAACCCCCTTTTCTTTTTAATGTTATATCTCAGTGATACAAATCCATTTCACACAGCAGTGTGGAACCATTCTGTGTGTCACAGTTCCGCTGTCCACTCACTCCAATCCGTATTTTCTGTCCAGGTGACACTTTCTGTACGTCACTTAATACAACCAAGTCTTTTGCTGCCTGTCACGTATATAGCTTGATCCCAAAAATCTCTGTGCGACATTTGTCTGGGTCGCAGTCTAAATAGCCGCCGTCAGTAGGGTGTCAGTTAGCTCTACGATAGTTTCTGCAAGTCACGTTCCCAAAAAAACAAAACTCCAAAAAAAAAAAAAAAAAAAATAGTTTTTTAGTTGTTTTAGCTCAGTGATACAAATCCATTTCACACAGCAGTGTGGAACCATTCTGTGTGTCACAGTTCAGCTGTCCACTCACTCCAATCCATATTTTCTGTCCAGGTGACACTTTCTGTACGTCACTTAATACAACCAAGTCTTTTGCTGCCTGTCACGTATATAGCTTGATCCCAAAAATCTCTGTGCGACATTTGTCTGGGTCACAGTCTAAATAGCCACCGTCAGTAGGGTGTCAGTTAGCTGTACGATAGTTTCTGCATGTCACGTTCCAAAAAAAACAAAACTCCAAAACAAAAATGTAAAAAAAATAGTTTTTTAGTTGTTTTAGCTCAGTGATACAAATCCATTTCACACAGCTGCGTGGAACCATTCTGTGTGTCACAGTTCATTACACTCACTCCAATCCGTATTTTCTGTCCAGGTGACACTTTCTGTACGTCACTTTATACAACCAAGTCTTTTGCTGCCTGTCACGTATATAGCTTGATCCCAAAAATCTCTGTGCGACATTTGTCTGGGTCGCAGTCTAAATAGCCACCGTCAGTAGGGTGTCAGTTAACTCTGCGATAGTTTCTGCACGTCACGTTCCAAAAAAAAACAAAACTCCAAAAAAAATAAAAAAAAAAATAGTTTTTTAGTTGCTTTAGCTCAGTGATACAAATCCATTTCACACAGCTGCGTGGAACCATTCTGTGTGTCACAGTTCAGCTGTCCACTCACTCCAATCCGTATTTTCTGTCCAGGTGACACTTTCTGTACGTCACTTAATACAACCAAGTCTTTTGCTGCCTGTCACGTATATAGCTTGATCCCAAAAATCTCTGTGCGACATTTGTCTGGGTCGCAGTCTAAATAGCCACCGTCAGTAGGGTGTAAGTTAGCTCTACGATAGTTTCTGCACGTCACGTTCCAAAAAAAACAAAACTCCAAAAAAAAAAATTAAAAAAAAAGTTTTTTAGTTGTTTTAGCTCAGTGATACAAATCCATTTCACACAGCTACGTGGAACCATTCTGTGTGTCACAGTTCATTACACTCACTCCAATCCGTATTTTCTGTCCAGGTGACACTTTCTGTACGTCACTTAATACAACCAAGTCTTTTGCTGCCTGTCACGTATATAGCTTGATCCCAAAAATCTCTGTGCGACATTTGTCTGGGTCGCAGTCTAAATAGCCACCATCAGTAGGGTGTCAGTTAGCTCTACGATAGTTTCTGCACGTCACGTTCCAAAAAAAAACAAAACTCAAAAAAAACAAAGTTAAAAAAAGTTTTTTAGTTGTTTTAGCTCAGTGATACAAATCCATTTCACACAGCTGCGTGGAACCATTCTGTGTGTCACAGTTCATTACACTCACTCCAATCTGTATTTTCTGTCCAGGTGACACTTTCTGTACGTCACTTAATACAACCAAGTCTTTTGCTGCCTGTCACGTATATAGCTTGATCCCAAAAATCTCTGTGCGACATTTGTCTGGGTCGCAGTCTAAATAGCCACCGTCAGTAGGGTGTCAGTTAGCTCTACGATAGTTTCTGCACGTCACGTTCCAAAAAAACAAAACTCAAAAAAAAAAAAAAAGTTAAAAAAAGTTTTTTAGTTGTTTTAGCTCAGTGATACAAATCCACTTCACACAGCTGCGTGGAACCATTTTGTGTGTCACAGTTCATTACACTCACTCCAATCCGTATTTTCTGTCCAGGTGACACTTTCTGTACGTCACTTAATACAACCAAGTCTTTTGCTGCCTGTCACGTATATAGCTTGATCCCAAAAATCTCTGTGCGACATTTGTCTGGGTCGCAGTCTAAATAGCCACCGTCAGTAGGGTGTCAGTTAGCTCTACGATAGTTTCTGCACGTCACGTTCCAAAAAAAACAAAACTCCAAAAAAAAAAAATTTTTTTTAAAGTTTTTTAGTTGTTTTAGCTCAGTGATACAAATCCATTTCACACAGCTGCGTGGAACCATTCTGTGTGTCACAGTTCAGCTGTCCACTCACTCCATTCCATATTTTCTGTCCAGGTGACACTTTCTGTACGTCACTTAATACAACCAAGTCTTTTGCTGCCTGTCACGTATATAGCTTGATCCCAAAAATCTCTGTGCGACATTTGTCTGGGTCGCAGTCTAAATAGCCACCGTCAGTAGGGTGTCAGTTAGCTCTACGATAGTTTCTGCACGTCACGTTCCAAAAAAAACAAAACTCCAAAAAAAAAAAATTTTTTTAAAAAAGTTTTTTAGTTGTTTTAGCTCAGTGATACAAATCCATTTCACACAGCTGCGTGGAACCATTCTGTGTGTCACAGTTCATTACACTCACTCCAATCCGTATTTTCTGTCCAGGTGACACTTTCTGTACGTCACTTAATACAACCAAGTCTTTTGCTGCCTGTCACGTATATAGCTGATCCCAAAATCTCTGTGCGACATTTGTCTGGGTCGCAGTCTAAATAGCCACGTCAGTAGGGTGTCAGTTAGCTCTACGATAGTTTCTGCACGTCACGTTCCAAAAAAAACAAAACTCAAAAAAAAAAAAAAAAAGTTAAAAAAAGTTTTTTAGTTGTTTTAGCTCAGTGATACAAATCCATTTCACACAGCTGCGTGGAACCATTTTGTGTGTCACAGTTCATTACACTCACTCCAATCCGTATTTTCTGTCCAGGTGACACTTTCTGTACGTCACTTAATACAACCAAGTCTTTTGCTGCCTGTCACGTATATAGCTTGATCCCAAAAATCTCTGTGCGACATTTGTCTGGGTCGCAGTCTAAATAGCCACCGTCAGTAGGGTGTCAGTTAGCTCTACGATAGTTTCTGCACGTCACGTTCCAAAAAAAAACAAAACTCCAAAAAAAAATTTTTTTTTTAAAGTTTTTTAGTTGTTTTAGCTCAGTGATACAAATCCATTTCACACAGCTGCGTGGAACCATTCTGTGTGTCACAGTTCAGCTGTCCACTCACTCCAATCCGTATTTTCTGTCCAGGTGACACTTTCTGTACGTCACTTAATACAACCAAGTCTTTTGCTGCCTGTCACGTATATAGCTTGATCCCAAAAATCTCTGTGCGACATTTGTCTGGGTCGCAGTCTAAATAGCCACCGTCAGTAGGGTGTCAGTTAGCTCTACGATAGTTTCTGCACGTCACGTTCCAAAAAAACAAAACTCCAAAAAAAAAAAAATTTTTTTAAAAAAGTTTTTTAGTTGTTTTAGCTCAGTGATACAAATCCATTTCAGACAGCTGCGTGGAACCATTCTGTGTGTCACAGTTCAGCTGTCCACTCACTCCAATCCGTATTTTCTGTCCAGGCGACACTTTCTGTACGTCACTTAATACAACCAAGTCTTTTGCTGCCTGTCACGTATATAGCTTGATCCCAAAAATCTCTGTGCGACATTTGTCTGGGTCGCAGTCTAAATAGCCACCGTCAGTAGGGTGTCAGTTAGCTCTACGATAGTTTCTGCACGTCACGTTCCAAAAAAAACAAAACAAAAAAAAAAATTTTTTTTAAAAATAGTTTTTTAGTTGTTTTAGCTCAGTGATACAAATCCATTTCACACAGCTGCGTGGAACCATTCTGTGTGTCACAGTTCAGCTGTCCACTCACTCCAATCCGTATTTTCTGTCCAGGTGACACTTTCTGTACGTCACTTAATTAAACCAGACTGAACAAGTTTGTTGGTTTCAGTACAGCAGGCCCATTTATTTTTTATTTTTTATATAATACACTTATATACAGAAAATGTTGAACCCCAGGGCTAAGGGTCGAGGGCGTGGGCATTCAATTACTGCAGGGGGCAGAGGCCGTGGTCCTGGGCAGGGTGAGACAGTACCTGCTGATGAGGGAGCAGGGGAACGCCGCAGAGCTACACTCCCTAGCTTCATATCTCAACTTACAGGGAGTGTAGCTACACGTGGTAGAGGACTGTTGAAACCACAACAGTGCGAACAGCTGATGTCGTGGATTGCGGACAATGCTTCAAGTAATTTGTCCACCAGTCAGTCTTCCACGCAGTCCACCCACGTTACCCAAGGGAGCACTCCTCTGGCTCCTCCACCTCAACCTCCTTCCCCCCAGTCTGCCCCCTCCCAGGAAAATTTGGAATGCGATCCGGCATACTCTCAGGAACTGTTTTCTGGACCCTTCCCAGAGTCACAAACCACTTCTCAGGTTGCTGCTGACCTCGTTCCTGATGCCCAAGTTTTCCAACTGTCCGCAGTCTGTGGGTGATGATGATGATGACAATGTGAGTTAGTGGAAGAAGTTTGTAAAGAGGTGTCGGACGATGAGGAGACACGGTTGTCAGACAGTGGTGAAGTTGTTGTCAGGGCAGGAAGTCCGAGGGGGAGCAGACTGAGGAATCGGAGGATGACGAGGTGACTGACCCAAGCTGGGTTGATAAGCCGAGTGAAGACAGTGCTTCTGAGGCGGAGGCGAGTGCTGCACCAGAACAGGTTGGAAGAGGCAGTGGTGTGGCCAGAGGGAGAAGCAGGGCCAGAGCTGGTGCATCAGCAGCAACTGTTTCACGTAGTGAAGCTCCCGTGGCGAGGCCTAGATGTTCGCAAGTCTGGAGGTTCTTTAAAGAAAGTGAGGATGACCGACGGACTGTGGTGTGCAACCTGTGCCACACCAGGAATCCAGCAGGGGGTGCCACCACTACTAGCCTAACCACCACCAGCATGCGCAGGCATATGAGTGCTAAACACCCCACTCAATGGAACCAAGGCCGTTCACCACCTCCTGCGGGTCACACCACTGCTCCTTCCCCTGTGTCACTCGCTGCCTCAGCTAGTCAACCCCCTGCCCAGGACCCCGGCACGAGCGCCTCCCGCCGGAAAACCACACCTTCGCCTCCACGATCCTCCACAGTGTCCACCAATGTGTCCCAGCGCAGCGTTCAGCTGTCTTTAACAGCAGACGCTGGAGCGCAAGAGGAAAATACAGTTCCACCCACCCACATGCCCAAGCCCTCAACGTCACATCTCCAAATTGCTTAGCCTGGAGATGCTGCCCTATAGGCTGGTAGAG
>ONZH01030023.1:0-21532 GCA_900303285.1 Rhinella marina
CGTAATACTCGAACGAGCACCAAGCTCGGACGAGTATGCTCGCTCATCTCTAGTTAGCACTATATGGCGCTTGTCTGTTTGTATGGCGAATAACGCAGCAAATAGTTATTTAAAATGAAACAACCCCACAAACACGGATTCACTGTTTTTTTGGCAATTCAACTTCACTGAAGAAGTTATCACTATATGACGCTTGTCTGTTTGTATGGCGAATAACGCCGCAAATAGTTATTTAAAATGAACAACCCCACAAACACGGCTTTATTTTTTTGCAATTCAACTTCACTGAAGAAGTTAGAACTATATGGCGCTTGTCTGTTTGTATGGCGATTGACGCTGCAAATAGTTATTTAAAATGATCAACCCCACAAACACGGCTTTTTGTTTTTTTTGGCAACTCAACTTCACTGAAGAAGTTAGCACTATATGGCGCTTGTCTGTTTTTCTGGTAAATAACACAGCAAATAGTTATTTCCAAATGAACAACCCCACAAACACGGCTTTTTTTTTTTTTTTTTTGACAATTCAACTTCACTGAAGAAGTTAGCACTATATGCCGCTTGTCTGTTTGTATTGCGACTGACGCCACAAAAAGTTATTTAAAAATGAACATCCCCACAAACACGTCTTTTTTTTTTTTTTGGCAATTCAACTTCACTGAAGAAGTTAGCACTATATGGCGCTTGTCTGTTTGTATGGCGAATAATAGCCGCAAATAGTTATTTAAAATAACCCCACAAACACGAATTCGCTGTTTTTTTTTGGCATTTCAACTTCACTGAAGAAGTTTGCAGTATATGGCGCTTGTCTGTTTGTATGGCGACTAACGCCACAAAAAGTTATTTAAAAATAAACAACCCCACAATCACGGCTTTTTTTTGGCAATTCATTTTCACTGAAGAAGTTAGCACTATATGGCGCTTGTCTGTTTGTATGGCGAAAAACTCCGCAAATAGTTATTTAAAATTATCAACCCCACAAACACGGATTCACTGACTACGTTTGCACAATATCACGCTTTTCTGTTTGGATGGCGAATGACGCCGCAAATAGTTGTTTAAAATGAACAACCCCACAAACACGGATTAACTGTTTTTTTTGTAATTCAACTTCACTGAAGAAGTTAGCACTATATGGCGCTTGTCTGTTTGTATGGCGACTGACGCCGCAAAAAGTTATTTAAAAATGAACAACCCCACAAACACGGCTTTTTTTTGGCAATTCAACTTCACTAAAGAAGTTACACTATACTGTATGGCGCTTCTCTGTTTGTATGGCGAATAACGTTGCAAATAGTTATTTAAAATGAACAACCCCACAAACACGGATTCATTGTTTTTTTGGCAATTCAACGTCACTGAAGAAGTTAGCACTATATGACGCTTGTCTATTTGTATGGCGAATAACACCGCAAATAGTTATTTAAAATGAATAACCCCACAAACACGGATTCACTGTATATGGCGCTTATCTGTTTGTATAGCAACTGACGTCGCAAATAGTTATTTAAAAATGAACAACCCCACAAACACGGCTTTTTGTTTTTTTTGGCAACTCAACTTCACTGAAGAAGTTAGCACTTTATGGCGCTTGTCTGTTTGTCTGGTAAATAACGCCGCAAATAGTTCTATAAAATGAATAACCCCACAAACACGGATTCACTGTTTTTTTGGCAATTCAACTTCACTTAAGAAGTTAGCACTATACGGCGCTTGTCTGTTTGTATGGCGAATAACGTCGCAAATAGTTATTTAAAATGAACAACCCCACAAACACGGCTTTTTTTTTTTTTGCAATTCAACTTCACTGAAGAAGTTAACACTATATGGCGCTTGTCTGTTTGTATAGCGAATGACGCCTTAAACAGTTATTTAAAATGAACAACCCCACAAACACGGCTTTTTTTTTTTTTGCAATTCAACTTCACTGAAGAAGTTAACACTATATGGCTCTTGTCTGTTTTTATGGCGACTGAAGGCGCAAATAGTTATTTAAAATGAACAACCCCACAATCACGGCTTTTTGTTTTTTTTGGCAACTCAACTTCACTGAAGAAGTTAGCACTATACGGCGCTTGTCTGTTTGTCTGGTAAATAACGCCGCAAATAGTTCTTTAAAATGAATAACCCCACAAACACGGATTCACTGTTTTTTTGGCAATTCAACTTCACTTAAGAAGTTAGCACTATACGGCGCTTGTATGTTTGTATGGCGAATAACGCCGCAAATAGTTATTTAAAATTATCAACCCCACAAACACGGCTTTTTTTTTTTTTTTGCAATTCAACTTTACTGAAGAAGTTAACACTATATGGCGCTTGTCTGTTTGTATGGTGAATGACGCCGTAAACAGTTATTTAAAATGAACAACCCCACAAACACGGATTCACAGTTTTTTTGGCAATTCAACTTCACTGAAGAAGTTAGTACTATATGACGCTTGTTTGTTTGTATGGCAAATAACGCCGCAAATAGTTCTTTAAAATGAATAACCCCACAAACACGGATTCACTGTTTTTTTTGGCAATTCAACTTCACTTAAGAAGTTAGCGCTATACGGCGCTTGTCTGTATGGCGAATAACGCCGCAAATAGTTATTTAAAATGAACAACCCCACAAACACAGCTTTTTTTTTTTTTTGCAATTCAACTTCACTGAAGAAGTTAACACTATATGGCGCTTGTCTGTTTGTATGGCGACTGACGGCGCAAATAGTTATTTAAAATGAACAACCCCACAAACACGGATTCACTGTTTTTTTGGCAATTCAACTTCACTGAAGAAGTTAGCACTATATAAATAACGCCGCAAATAGTTATTTCAAAAGAACAACCCTACAAACACGGATTCACTGTTTTTTTGGCAATTCAACTTCACTGAAGAATTTAGCACTATACAGCACTTGTCTGTTTATATGGCGAATAACGACGCAAATAGTTATTTAAAATGAACAACCCCACAAACACGGCTTTTTGTTTTTTTTTGGCAATTTAACTTCACTGAAGAAGTTAGCACTATATGGAGCTTGTCTGTTTGTATGGCGAATAATCGCCACAAATAGTTATTTAAAATGAACAACCCCACAAACACGGATTCGCAGTTTTTTTGGCATTTCAACTTCACAGAAGAAGTTTGCAGTATATGGCGCTTGTCTGTTTGTATGGCGACTGACGCCGCAAAAAGTTATTTAAAAATGAACAACCCCACAATCACGGCTTTTTTTTGGCAATTCATTTTCACTGAAGAAGTTAGCACTATATGGCGCTTGTCTGTTTGTTTGGCGAATAACGTTGCAAATAGTTATTTAAAATGAACAACCCCACAAACACAGATTCATTGTTTTTTTGGCAATTCAACTTCACTGAAGAAGTTAGCACTATATGGCACTTGTCTGTTTGTATGGTGAATAACGTTGCAAATAGTTATTTAAAATGAACAACCCCACAAACACAAAGTCATTGTTTTTTGGGCAATTCAACTTCACTGAAGAAGTTAACACTATATGGCGCTTGTCTGTTTGTATGGCGAATAACGCAGCAAATAGTTATTTAAAATGAACAACCCCACAAAAGAAGTTTTTTTTTTTTTTGCGATTCAACTTCACTGAAGAAGTTAACACTATATGGCGCTTGTCTGTTTGTATGGCGAATGACGCCGCAAATAGTTATTTAAAATGAACAACCCCACAAACAAAGCTTTTTTTTTTTTGCGATTCAACTTCGCTGAAGAAGTTAACACTATATGGCGCTTGTCTGTTTGTATGGCGAATGACGCCGCAAATAGTTATTTAAAAATGAACAACCCCATAAACACGGCTTTTTGGTTTTTTTTGGCAACTCAACTTCACTGAAGAAGTTCGCACTATATGGTGCTTGTCTGTTTGTATAGCAACTGACGCCGCAAATAGTTATTTAAAAATTAACAACCCCACAAACATGGCTTTTTTTTTTTTTTTTTTTGCAATTCAACTTCACTGAAGAAGTTAGCACTATATATCGCTTGTTTGTTTGTATGGCAAATAACGCCGCAAATTTATTTAAAATGAACAACCCCACAAACACGGATTCACAGTTTTTTTGGCAATTCAACTTCACTGAAGAATTTAGCACTATACTGCACTTGTCTGTTTATATGGCGAATAACGACGCAAATAGTTATTTAAAATGAAACACCCCACAAACACGGCTTTTTTTGGGGGGCAATTCAACTTTACTAAAGAAGTTAGCACAATATGGCGCTTGTCTGTTTGTATGGTGATTGACGCCGCATATAGTTATTTAAAATGAACAACCCCACAAACACGGCTTTTTGCTCTTTTGGGGCAATTTAACTTCACTGAAGAAGTTAGCACTATATGGCGCTTGTCTGTTTGTATGACGACTGACGCTACAAATAGTTATTTAAAATGAACAAACCCACAAACACGGCTTTTTTTTTTTCTGGCAATTCAACTTCAATGAAGAAGTTAGCACTATATGGCGCTTGTCTATTTGTATGGCGAATAACGCCGCAACTATTGCTTTCACATTTACAAGCTGCCAATCACGGATTATATATGTTTATTCCCAAACACAACCCAAAAGATATATATATATATATATATATATATATATATATATATACAGTACAGACCAAAAGTTTGGACACACCTTCTCATTCAAAGAGTTTTTTGTATTTTCATGACTATTAAAATTGTAGATTCACACTGAAGGCATCAAAACTATGAATTAACACATGTGGAATTATATTCTTAACAAAAAAGTGTGAAACAACTGAAAATATGTCTTATATTCTAGGTTCTTCAAAGTAGCCACCTTTTGCTTTGATTACTGCTTTGCACACTCTTGGCATTCTCTTGATGAGATTCAAGAGGTAGTCACCTGAAATGGTATTCCAACAGTCTTGAAGGAGTTCCCAGAGATTCTTAACACTTGTTGGCCCTTTTACCTTCACTTTGCGGTCCAGCTCACCCCAAACCATCTCGATTGGGTTCAGAGCTGCTGACTGTGGAGGCCAGGTCATCTGGCGTAGCACCCCATCACTCTCCTTCTTGGTCAAATAGCCTTTCTGGAGGTGTGTTTGGGGTCATTGTCCTGTTGATAAATAAACGATGGTCCAACTAAACGCAAACCGAATAGAAAGCATGCCACTGCAAGATGCTGTGGTAGCCATGCTGGTTCAGTATGCCTTCAATTTTGAATAAATCCCCAACAGTGTCACCAGCAAAGCACCCCCACACCATCACACCTCCTCCTCCATGCTTCACGATGGGAACCAGGCATGTAAAGTCCATCTGTTCACCTTTTCTGCGTCGCACAAAGACACGGTGGTTGGAACCAAAGATCTCAAATTTGGACTCATCAGACCAGAGCACAGATTTCCAATGGTCTAATGTCCATTCCTTGTTTTCTTTAGCCCAAACAAGTCTCTTCTGCTTGTTGCCTGTCCTTAGCAGTGGTTTCCTAGCAGCTATTTTACCATGAAGGCTTGCTGCACACAGTCTCCTCTTAACAGTTGTTGTAGAGATGTGTCTGCTGCTAGAACTCTGTGTGGCATTGACCAGGTCTCTAATCTGAGCTGCTGTTAACCTGCGATTTCTGAGGCTTGTGACTCGGATGAACTTATCCTCCGCAGCAGAGGTGACTCTTGGTCTTCCTTTCCTGGGGCGGTCCTCATGTGAGCCAGTTTCTTTGTAGCGCTTGATGGTTTTTGCGATTGCACTTGGGGACACTTTCAAAGTTTTCCCAATTTTTCGGACTGACTGACCTTCATTTCTTAAAGTAATGATGGCCACTCGTTTTTGTTTACTTAGCTGCTTTTTTCTTGCCATAATACAAATTCAAACAGTCTATTCAGTAGGACTATCAGCTGTGTATCCACCTGACTTCTGCCCAACACAACTCATGGTTCCAACCCCATTTATAAGGCAAGAAATCCCACTTATTAAACCTGACAGGGCACACCTGTGAATTGAAAACCATTTCAGGTGACTACCTCTTGAAGCTCATCAAGAGAATGCCAAGAGTGTGCAAAGCAGTAATCAAAGCAAAAGGTGGCTACTTTGAAGAACCTAGAATATAAGACATATTTTCAGTTGTTTCACGCTTTTTTGTTAAGTATATAATTCCACATGTGTTAATTCATAGTTTTGATGCCTTCAGTGTGAATATCTACAATCTTCATAGTCATGAAAATACAGAAAACTCTTTGAATGAGAAGGTGTGTCCAAACTTTTGGTCTGTACTAATATATATATATATATATATATATATATTTTTTTTTTTTTTTATGTACTTCAAACAAGGCTCTGACCCTCTTACTGCACTGCAACAAGGGACACTAGTTGTGCTTCTTTGAATAAAGCACCCCAAAACAGCCTTTAGAACAGAGTGCAGTGCTGTATAACAGGCTAACCCCAATGCCCAGTCACTGCTGCTCAGTGTACCATAATAGCAATTTCACTGCCTGATAATCCCCTATGGATTCTGTCTAGAAATCGTCCATCTCCTATCCCTGCAATTCAGATTATCTATCCCTGATCTCCTCATTTCTTTTTTCAAACTTTTGCAAAGTTTTTCGATCACTTGCCCTATCTCTCCTGATGTCTGTCTCTGGTCTAAAATCAAAAAAAGACTGCTAATTGGCTACATGTCTGCATGTGATCGCATTGTGGGTGTTTACTTCTTTGTCCCAGAAATCCTTCCCCGATGTCGTGCCATGTGCTTGCAGCCATTTTAGGAAAACAAAAAAATAAGATTCGTTACCACGAATCGCCATGAAATTCACTTTCGTGGCAAATCGAATTTTCCATGAAATTCGTAATGAATTCCACTTCGTCAGCTTCGATTCGCTCATCTCTAGTCATAACCTTTAGTTGAAATCATTTTAAAAGTGTTGTAGTGTCTGTATATGGTATGTTACTTGTTATGGTGGCCAAGATGTTATTGTGATTCCCTCTCAGAACATTCACCTAATGTATCCAGTGCTAGTGGTCACTAGACTAGGATCAGCCAACCCCATTGATATTGGTGAGACCAATCAATCATCTCTTCAGTATTTGATGTTCAGATGGCATTTGTTTTGCCTATATTGAGGGAAACAGGACTGGACATGTTGAATTTCAGCATAATTTTAATAATGTCAGATAAGCAAAATCTTTTTAATGATCCAAATTGAAAAATTTGTTTTGTGTGCTCTAACAGAGAAATCTAATATTAAAGGGGTCGTGCAGGGATGTTATATTGATGACCTATCCTAACCAGGATAAGTAATATCTGATTAGCAGGGGTCCAGCACTCCCGCCAATCAGCTGTTTGAAGAGGAGGAGGCACTCAATGTGAGCGTTGCTTCATTTTCATTACACTGCCCATTGTCTCGGAGGCAGGGCAATTACATTCACTTGAATGGAGAGAGTACTTGTAATTATACTACGTCACCACTGCAAGTGAGATGTATAGTGTAATGAACAGGAAGTAGTGCTTGCATGGTGCACCACATCCTTTTCAAACAGCCGATAGGTTGGGGTGCCGCGTGTCTTCCCCGGATCAGATATTGATGACTAAGTGTGAGCGAATCGAGCTTCGGATCAGAGCTCCGAAATCGATTCATTCAAACAATTTGTTTTAATGCTGTCAGAGACCTGAATCAGTATTGCCTCTGTGGCGGCAAAATTTGTTTCAGCCAAAGTCAAGCAAGACTTCAGTGAATGTATTCAGTATTCATTTCTGCATCTTTATAAACATTTAAAATTATAAATCTGAAGTAAGGTTTGGTACTTCGGATTGCTTCTTTATAAAAAAAATGTTTTTAAAGATGGAGAAATTAATACAAAATTAATTCACAAGCTCTTGTGCGACTTCAGCTAAAGCAAATTTTGACTCCAAATTTTGATGATCCGAAGCTCGATTCACTCAACACTATTGATGATCTTTAGTGTTGAGTGAGCACCTCTGTGCTCGTATGCTCGGGTGCTCTGGCCAAGCACTAGGGGGTGCTCGAGTGCTCGGCCGAGCACCCGAGCATAATGTTAATCAATGGGACCAAACCAGGCACCCCCCGCTCGGAAGAGGGGAGGGTGTCTGGTTAATAGAAAAAGGTCAGAATTGTAACTTCTCCTCTTTTACTCCTTTTACTCATAAAAGTATGCTAATTAACTAAATTTGTACGCATTAGCGCACAATGCGTAGCATTAGCATACAAATTTGTATGCATTAGCGTACAATACATAGCATTAGCATACACATTTGTGCGCAATAGCGTACAATGCATAGCATTAGCATACAAATTTGTACACATTAGCGTACAATGCGTAGCATTAGCATACAAATTCGTCCGCATTAGCATACAATGCGCAGCATTAGCATACAATGCGCAGCATTAGCGTACAAATCAACATTACAGTAAATGCCAGTACTCTCCCGCACGTTTATTCGTTGCATAGCAGCGAACAAACGTGCGGGTAAGAGACTCGAGTACACTCTGTGTTCGACCGAGCGGACCCGAGCGTAGGCATGCTCGTCCAAACAGCGAGTTTGGCCGAGCATGCTCGCTCAACACTAATGACCTTCCCTAAGGATAGGTCATCAATTTAAATCTACCAGAACACCTCCTTTAAATCACAGGTAAAAACAGCTATTCTCATATTGTGTTTGTGTTATGAACTGTCCAAGCATTTCTTCCCCAGAGTTAATTACAGCAAGTCTATATCAGCGCAATTAAAAGACTGCATTGCTGCGGCTACATAAATGTCCACTATATATAAAAACTACATTGTCTGGACATGTATTTACCTCTGAGACTCTGAGACAGTGGTCATGTGGTAAAATACCTGAGATGGCGGATTTTGCTGAAAATAAGAATCGGATGCATGGAACACCACTGAGGAGACAAGATGTTGAAGCCTCCCTTGAAAAACTCCTGTGTAGGAGAAGCTTTAGCATCTGCTGGTAGCCTTAGTATCTCCCTTGCGCCTGTCATTGTTAGAGGCTATTCTCACAAATGTATTCTGTATAGATTAGATGTCCATATTAGTCATTTGTGTCATGGCCTGACCATGGTTTACTGACCTAAACTTACAGCATTGTAGAGATCTATGATACTCTAAATTCAGGTCATTTAAATTTAATAATGATATGTTCATATAAATAACTTCTTTTTCAACTTAAGATGAGAAAACTGACACACTATGTCTTGGGGTTTGCCTAATATGGTTACAGTATTTTCCCCATACCTAATATTGGCATGTCAAGTTGGGTATCACAATAACAAATTTGTCATATAATGGCATTAACATTCTATAAAATAAAGGAAAAGCTTTTATGAATGGCACACTTCATCTTAAGACAAAGAACATTTGTTTTCATTCAAAATTACTCAGCTGTTTTAGAAGACTGCAGAGCAAATGCAAATTACAATTGGTCAATGAGGGAAGGAAATTCTTCCATTGAAGTTGACTATTTCCCACTAGAAAGCACTTAGTTCAGGTAATGTAATTCTGATGATCCAATGAGTACTTTAATATGAGTTCACTGTTTTTGTTCATGTTATCGCACTAAATCATATTAAGAAGTATTAATTTCAATACATTGCCCTGAACACAAATTTAAGAAAGGCTTTAATTGGATTTTTAATCCTAAACTAATCATGCAACATATAGTGGCAAGGTGAAAAGTTCTTTCCACTGCTTTATTATGGCAAGGTAAGTTAGGATGTAACCTGAATCAGATGAAAAATAATGCCTGTCTACTGTATAGAATTATAGATGTTACTTGAGCACAATAAACTCCTTTATTTGAGCACTAGACTTTGCCTGGTCTTTGATGAAGCCTTACAATGATAGAAAGCCATGGGCTATTTTCTTCTGGGTACTATGTTTCAATACAAGGTTTGTCCTTTCTGTTTGTTTTTGGCTAATTGCCTCAAGATCTAATAAGTTAGTGATGATGTGTGTTGAGCACGACTGACCCCCTGCCAAAAGCAATATTATGTTGCACCCCTGATGGGGAAGTTCGACTTTTTATCAGACGGCGATGTTCAAACTAAATGTTTCTCATTTCCATAATGTATCTCATAAGTGGAGTAAAAACTATTATAATTTGGATGATTGACATTGAAAAGGGTAATGCTGAAATGGAGAAAATGTAAGTAGAAAAAAATGCAAAATTACCCTATACTTTTCCCCCCCAACTATTTTACTGTATTAAAACTGTGAATTTAGAAAGTAACAACATGATAAAGAATAAGAAAATACACCATACAGCATTGAAATTATTAACTGCCTAAATATACAGAGTTTATATTTATTTCTAGAAAATGTGGCAACATGCAATATTTGGGCTATCAATAAGAGACATCAAACGTCAGATTTCTGGCATAGAAATATCTTAATTTTTAAGTTCCATTTTGACTTTTCTCCCTTTTCTGACACCCTTGCCACTATTGCATTGGCAATAGGCATGGTCTGACAGATTTAACAATAAAAAAACCTGATACAAATTACACCAGAAATTTATGCCAACTTCTTGCTGACTTAGATTTAATTTGACTGTAATGACATATAGTAGTACATTGTTATTATTTTTTACATTATAATTGTATGTTTACTTTTGAGCTATCATAATTTTTGTCTACTTGCCACTTCATTCTATCCAAGAGACATGCATGTTTATGCCCTGGTGCCGGCATATGACTTTATGTCACTTTATGTCACTGTCAACATCAGTATACTGTATAACCATAACAGATCTATGCCAGGCTTTAGGATAGCAGTACTTGTACAGATAGGAGCAGCAATGTGCTATGGAGCTCTGACCTGTATAACCCTCACCACAACCGCAAGGGAAGCCATGCTCCCATACACAGTAGTGTACATGTTCATGAATTGCAAAGCGCTATATGCATCTGAACTTTAGATGTCAATATCGAAAGCAAACAAAAAAAAAAGAATTTATGAAAAAAACATTTTAGGGCAATTATAGTAGGTTTTGATAAACTTTAACTACAATTTGGAGTATACGTTAAAGACATTAACGACGGATCATACATTGTTCCATCCTGTTTACTGAACTTCTTGGTTTGTATTTTCATTACATTTGCCATAGAATTGTTGATATTGTTCCTGTGTTTTATGATGTTGCTTTTGACAGCAACAGACTCTCCAGCGATTTAGACAATCAAGTTGTATTTGTACTTAAAACTCCTAAAATGTACTATATAATCTCCCTTGAAGTAATGATTATGATTACTCCTAACTATATGTGATCTCTATTAGAGTCATTATGTGACTTCAAGTGATGATTTAGATTTCATAGTAATAGGGTCACAGTATATAGTTTTATTTTCACATATCACATTAAAAAGGCTTTTCTATCGATTATTGTAAAAAAGGCTAATTAAATCCATTGTGAGTTGTTATACTATAAAACATGAGAAAGCCCGGGAGTGAATATCTTTATTGACTCTACATGGTAACACCTTTCACGATTTTACAAGCCAAGGGACACCTGTGAGGAAGATACCTGTGTAGGTTAATTTCACTACATTTACAAGCAAATTCCTTTTTATTATCATATAAAGAAATAACAAAAAAATATTTCTGAAACAGTTCTTTAGCAAATGGTGTAGTTTTCATTCTGATTTTTTTGTATCCAAAGGCCATATGCACAAAACCAAATTCACTGAACCCTTATGGTAGCCTTATTTAGGCTCTTGAAAAGAGGTGCAAGCCTGTAAAAATGATTTGACAAATGTACATGTTTGTATGCACACTGACAATAAATCCTGATGTTTCAAAAAGGTTCATGTAGATCTTTATTACCTTGCATCAGATGGGATTTGAGAAGACACTGCATGGTATTCTCATTGTGTGAGTATAAGACCGGAGAAGAAGAATGGAAAGCTAAAGCACTGATGTTAAAGCAGCCTTAGGCTCCTTTCCAATGAGCGAGTTCCACACTCCGGACTCGCAGCAGCTCCTGACCTCCCAGTGCTGAGGGGTCTCATAGCATTATACTGATTTAAGATGCTATGTAAACATTACAGTTCTGGAATGTATTGGATAACACTGACATAGGGCTGCCAGTGTTATAAAATACATTACATAACTCTACGGGTTACATAGCATGATCAATATAGATATGCAACCCTGGCAGTGCTGGGAGGTCAGGATGGGAGCTGCTGCACACTCACACTGCAAGTCCAGAGTGTGGAACTCGCTCGGCTGAAAGAGGCCTTACACATGCACAAACAACAGACCCTTCACAGACATCTTCATGGGCAGTATAATTACTTCAAAACCCCTCATTCACAGCAAAAAAAAAGTGACAAAGCATGATGAGGGACATTTATCAAGTCTGCTTTGTCAGTTTTGTGGTGTAAAAATGTTGCAAGTGATGCACATGTGTGACATTTTTGTGGGATTTGGTAAATTTCTCGACATTTGGTGAACCTCACCATTTTTATAAGTGGAGTGAAAAGTAGGTCAGGATTTAGATTAGAACATCTTTAAGTTTCTTTTATGATTTGCAACTTTTTAAAAAGTGCAAAAAAGTTATATCTACATGCCAGTCAACCCCCGGTGTACTTATACAGATGTAGGCATACACCATTTCATAAATTTGGAGCAACCTCACAAAAAAAGACAGGCTTAAAACTGACACCTAAACCACTGCAAATTATAAATTCCCCAATGTTTTTTATGCATTTTTTTTTTTGTGGGGAGATGCAATGATGGGGAGTGTGTCAAGCATACACCCATTGACACTGGGTACTGGGTGTCACAATAATTACTAATAATCTTTTTACTTTCATTTTTTTTAGGTGAAGTGCTGCCTGATCAACAGCTGTATGGTTTTGCATTAGAGTATTAGAGTATGACCACACATTGTGGTCAAGTGGCACTTGTGACATGGCCATGCAGCGTGCAAGAATTGCACGCCTTTACAGGCCGCAGCGGGCTCTAATTAAACTAATGAGATCACACAGTTTAGTCAGTCTGTTAATGGCTGCGCAGCAACTGCTTCAATACTGTGTGGCCATTAACAATACAGATCCAATGAACACTGTGATTCTCATTAGTTTAATATGAACCTAAATAGCTGTCGCAAGTCCCACATGACCATGCCGTGTGGTCCTACCCTGAATTTTTTATTTATTTAAACACATGCAGCCTTTTTATGTGACCTAACTGAATGTGGATTTATGTGTTCCTCTAAACTTTGTCAAACTCCTCTTATGTAAATATCTGCCATAGCATACGGGACATTTGGTGAAATATTAGTTGTTTTTTTCTTGAGTCAATGATTCTTGGAGTTTATAATTTAATTTAAAATTATAGTGTTATATACATTTTCTATTCATCTGCATATTAAATACTAACTTTCCAAATGTGACTGAAAATTTGGAAAGCTTTCATTGTTTATAATAGTTACACATTTTACCTTTACATCAGTACAAAAGATATGAATTATTTATATATACCAATTACCTATTATTATTTATGCAAAGCTTGTCTTATTATGCATGCATAAAGGGATTAAATCACTGTTAACCTACAATGCCTTAAGGGGTATTGTAAAAGAGGCAAAAGTTTACTTATGATTATCACTAGAATAAACAAGTAAGCAATAACAAAGAAAATCAATTATAGACAGCAAAATATTCAATATGTATTAAACTCTGTTTTTACTTTAAAATGTCTAGTTTATATTAAAAATCGGTTCTGTATTGCATATTGCACTAATACGTAATGAAATGTTTTCTAAGATACAGATAAGTGTTGGTATGTATCATGGTGAATTCTCTGAATATTTTGATGCACTATTTTTTAACTATGTGTGAATGCATTTAAAAGTTATTTGTAAGTTATATATACTACATGATAAATTACAATAGTATGAAATGAAAGAATTATTGGACTAGATATTATTGGTTTAGCCTTTAATGACCTGCTAATTCTGATACTAAGAAAAAAGATTTTGTGTGTGACACAGTATTTATATTATGGCTGAAAAACAAGCTTTTCTTAATATACATTTTTATTAAAAAATAAATGTTTTATGTTTTTTTCTTTCTCAACAAATTAATGTAGTAGTTTTTTTAGCATTTTTTTAAAATCCCAAATGATATTGATTGCACATTTTTTTAAATCATTTACATCGTTATAGCATATATTTTCTGCCAGTACATTACCATCCTTGTAACTAATTGCACTCAGATGACAGTAATCAGAGCAAACCTATCAATGAACTGTAAACTGTAATTGTAAACTCATTGAATTTCCCTGTATTAGAATAAATATACTCATACTAGCAACATAACATTATGGTGTTCAGCAGCAAGAGGTTAAAGAGAGCTTGTCAAAAGATGACATACTCCATTTTATCAGCTTTTTACACAGGTAGGTTGGCTCTGCTTTTTTTTTTATCAGACACATACTTTCTCTTCACTGACTTTAGTCAAGCCTATTACAGTAGGCCAAGTGGCCTGTATAAATAACTTTGCAGAAACCTGGTATGGACTTTCTGACATATATCTGCTTTAGGGTACTTTCACACTAGCGTTATTCTTTTCCGGTATTGAAATCCGGTATAGGGTCTCAATACCGGAAAAAAATGCATCTGTTTTGTCCTAATGTATTCTGAATGGAATGCAATCCATTCAGTAAGCATCAGGATGTCTTCCGTTCTGTCTTTTGTCCTTGTCCAAAATTCCGGAACAATACCGCACTTGCCGCATCCGGCATTAATTTCCATTGAGATGTATTAATGCCAGTTTTCCGATTTACGCTGTGCCAGGATGTAGGAGGAGCTGGTTACACAGCTTCCTGTTTACTCCAGCCTGCGCCAGCCTGCGAGGTAGTTGGCAGGACGTCATCAGAGGTGAGTATAAAGTTTTTTGTTTTTTCAATGTGGAACAATGAAAAAAAACTATTATAAGCAGCTCCTATGTACTTATACATAGGAACTGTATGTTATAAGTACATACAGTAGTACAAGTACTACTACTCCTAGTATCCCCATGTACTTATGCTACCTGCAGTACTCCTAGCATCCCCTATGTACTTATACTACCTGCAGTCCCTATGTACTATTGCATAGATACTGTAGGTATTATAAGTACATGGACTACTACTTCTAGAACCCCCCTATGTACTTATACTACCTGCAGTCCCTGTGTACCTTTGAATCCAGAGGAAAAAAAGAAGTTTGGTTTGAGAGCTGCACTTATACAAGCAGACAAGAAACGCAAGTTTGTAAGCGTTCGTATGTTTGATTTCAAGTGTGTTTCTATTAAGTTTGTGACTTTAGATTACGTGACTTCAGATTCAGGGACTTTAGGAGGGGACTACAGTAAGTCAATTTCTTATCACTGTATTGTATTTTTTTCTCTTTTCTTGCGTAATCCCCATTTAGTATGTGTTCCATTATTGACAGCTCAGTACAGTGCACATCTTATCTAATGTATGCAGTTCTGGTACAGCAGTTTGAGGGTGCATATATTTGTTCAAAATGTGAGCAAATTGGCAGTTTGGAATCGCACATTGTGCTGCTCACTGAGCAAGCACTCTCTGGGGTAGATATGGGGGAGAACGGTAGTGAGGAGGCTGGGGAAAGTGAGGTAGGTAGCTGGGTGACAGAAAGCTTGGTAGAGGGAAAAGTGCTAGATCTGACACACCCCAACAAGTTTGCAAGTTTGGCAGATGAGGGGGATGTCAGTTCAGGGAGAGCACTGCTGCAGCCGGACACTACCTCTGCTAGACTGGAGAATGTCAGCTCCAGTATGCAGGGGACCAGGAGAGCAGGGTAGGCCAGACAGGTTCTGGTAGTGGGAGACTCAATTATTAGGGGAACAGATAGGGCGATCTGTCACAAAGACCAGGATCGTCAAATGGTGTTTTGTCTTCCTGGCGCTTAAGTTCGACACATCGTGGATTGGGTTGACAGATTACTGGGAGGGGCTGGAGAAGATCCAGCAGTCATGGTCCATATTGGAACCAATGACAAAGTTAGAGGTAGGTTAAGTGTCCTTAAAATTATTTTAGGGAATGAGGTAATAAGCTTAGGGCAAGGACCTCAAAGGTAATGATTTCTGAAAAACTAACTGTAACATGAGCCCCACAAGAAAGGCAGCGGGAGATTATGGAAGTAAACAAGTGGCTCAAGAACTGGTATAGGGACCAGAGGTTTGGATTCCTGGAAAACTGGGCCGACCTTGCTGTCAGCTACAGGCTCTATCGTATGGATGGGCTGCACCTCAGTGGGGAAGGGGCAGCTGCTTTGGGGGAAAAGATGGTTAAAAGGTTGGAGGAGTGTTTCAACTAGGGACTGGGGGGGATTACATAACAGGGGAAGATAGTACATATAGAGACCTGGTAATGTAACTGGGTGGAGGAACAGTTCAGAAGGAAAGGTGTAGGGTAAAAAACCTCTTAATTGTATGTACACTAATGCCAGAAGCCTGACTAATAAAACTGGTAAACTGGAATTAGTAATGTGTGAGGAGGACTATGACATAGTGGGAATAACTGAGACATAGCTGGATAATAGCTATGACTGGGCAGTTAACGTACAGGATTACAGTCTGTTTAGAAAGGATCGCCAAAACCGGAGAGGGGGAGGGGTTTGCCTTTATGTAAAGTCTTGTCTAAAGCCCACACTCCAGGACATGAACATGTGGAGTCACTGTGGGTCGAAATACATGGAGGCAAAAACAATCATAAAATACTAAGAGGAGTTTATTATAAACCACCTAATATACCAGTGTCCACAAAAAATATACTTCTAAACTAAATAGACGAGGCGGCAAATCATAATGAGGTCGTTATTATGGGGACTTTAACTACCCAGATATAGACTGGGAAAGTGAAACCTGTACATCTCATAAAGGACACGGGTTCTTGGCAATAACCAAAGACAATTACCTTTCCCAAGTGGTTCATGACCCAACTAGAGGGACAGCCATACTGGACTTAGTATTAACCAATAGACTTGACAGAACAATAGATGTGCAGGTTGGGTAATACCTGGGAAATAGTGATCATAATATAATAACTTTCAAATTGTCATTCAAAAGAGTGTTTCTTAAGGGAGGAATAAAAATTCCAAAATTCAAAAAAGCAAAATTTAGCCAACTAAGAGAGGCCATAGGCCTAACTAACTGGGACAAAGTCCTCAAAAATAAAAATACAGCTACAAAAAATTTTAAAAGCATCCAAATATCTAATTGAAAGTACATTCCTTATGGGAATAAAAGGATAAGAAACAAGAAAAAAACAATGTGGATAAATAGAACTCTAAAGAAAGCAATAAATGACGAAAGCATTTAAATTGCTAAAACAGGAGGGGTGCATTGAAAAACTGAAAAGAAAAAAAAAATAGAATATGTAAAAGACAAATGAAAGCACCCAAACTAGAGACCGAGAGATTAATTGCAAAAGAGAGTAAAACTAACCCTAAATTGTTCTTCAATTATATAAATAGTAAAAAGTATAAATCTGAAGATGTCAGCCCTTTACAGAGTAATTAGGGGGGAGTTGCAGAGAGCGATGAGGAGAAAACTAAGCTATTAAATGTTTTTTTTTTCTCCGCTGTATTCGCTGAGGAAAATAAATTGTCAGATGAAATGCAGAATATAAAAATAAATTCACCATTAAAAGTGCCCTGTCTGACCGAGGAAGAAGTACAGCGGCGTCTAAAAAAAATTAAAATAGACAATTTGCCAGGACCGGATGGCATACACCCCCGTAGAGAATTAAGTAATGTCATAGCCAGACCCTTATTTCTTTTTTTTAAGGACTCTATACTGACAGGGACCCTTCCACAGGATTGGCGCATAGCCAATATTCAAAAAGGGTCAAAAAGCAGAGCCTGGAAACTATAGGCTGGTAAGTTTAACATCTGTCATGGGTCAACTGTTTGAAGGTTTTCTAAGAGATGCTATCTTGGAGTACTTCAATGAAAATAAGCAAATAACTCCATATCAGCATGGCTTCACGAGGGATCAGCCATGTCAAACTAAGTTAATCAGTTTCCATGAGGAGGTAAGTTCTAGACTTGACCGCGGCAAATCAATGGATGTTGTATATCTGGACTTCTCCAAAGCATGTGACACTGTACCACATAAAAGGTTAGTATATAAAATGAGAATGCTTGGACTGGGAGAGAAGGTCTGTATGTGGGTAAGTAACTTGCTTAGTGATAGAAAACAGAGGGTGATTATTAATGGTACACACTCAGATTGGGTCACTAGTGGGGTACCACAGGGGTCAGTGTTGGGCCCTATTCTGTTCAATATATTTATTAATGATCTTGTAGATGGCTTGCACAGTAAAATATCAAATTTTGCAGATGACACTAAACTGTGTAAAGTAATTAAAACAGAAGAGGACAGTACACTGCTACAGATGGATCTGGATAGATTGGAGGCTTGTGCAGAGAAGTGGCAGATGAGGTTCAACACTGACAAATGTAAGGTTATGCACATGGGAAGGAATAATGCAAGTCAACAGTACATACTAAATGGTAAAACATTGGGTAACTCTGACATTGAAAAGGACCTAGGAATTTTAGTAAACAGCAAACTATGCTGCAGAAACCAGTGTCAGACAGCTGCTGCCAAAGCCAATAAGATAATGGGTTGCATCAAAAGAGGCATAGATGGCCGTGATGAAAACATATGTAGTCCTGCCACTTTACAAATCACTAGTCAGACCACACATGGAGTACTGTGTACCGTTCTGGGCTCCTTTGAACAAGGCAGACATAGCAGAGCTGGAGAGGGTTCAGAGGAGGGCAACTAAAGTAATAACTGGAATGGGTGGACTACAATACCCAGAAAGATTATCAAAATCAGGGTTATTCACTTTAGAAAAAAGACGATTGAGGGGAGATCTTATAACTATGTATAAATATATCAGGGGTCAGTACAGAGATCTCTCTCATGATCTATTTATCCCCAGGACTGTGTTGAGGGGACATCCACTGCATCTGGAGGAAAGAAGGTTTGTACACAAACATAGAAGAGGATTCTTTACGGTAAGAGTAGTAAGACTATGGAATTCACTCCCTGAGGAGGTGGTGATGGTAAGTTCTGTAAAAGAGTGGGCCTGGATGTATTTCTGGAGTGTAATAATATTACGCGTTACAGCTACTAGAGAGGGGTCGTTGATCCAGGGAGTTATTCTGATTGCCTGATTGGAGTTGGGAAGGAATTTTTTCCCCCTAAAGTGTGGAAAATTGGCTTCTACCTCACAGGGGTTTTTTACCTTCCTTTGGATCAACTTGCAGGATAACAGGCCGAACTGGATGGACAGATGTCTGTTTTAGGCCGTATAAACTATGTTACTATGTTACTATGTTAGGTAGTATACATACACGGGGGATGCTAAGAGTAGTAGTACGTAGGTACATGAATATAACTACCATTTCTTTAATATATTTTTAGAAGAAAAAAAAAGACGGTCAGATCGTAATATTTCCGTGGTTCTGCTTGTTGTGTGAAAAGTTCAAATATTAATAATTTTTTTTTAATAGACATATCTTCTTCAAGTGAGGCCGGGAGCCCTCCTCTGAGCCGAAGTCGCCGACATGATGCGGTATGTCAAGATGGATTATAACAAGCCCCACTATTATTTTTTGTCATTATTCTAAAGTTTTCTATTTTTTCTCGCAGTCATCGCATGTAGAGGAGGTGCCTCCCAGCCAAGAGAGTACAGGAGAGGAGGAAAGTGGGGGTGGAGGGCAGCAAATGGTAGGTGTTTATTTTTCTATTTTTTTCTGAAAAAATACATATTTGTATGTTCTTCAATCATAATTTATTTTTCTATTTTACAGCCATCTCGTCTCGTTGCCTCACAGAGAGGTCATCGAGCCTCCGCCAGAGGAAGTCGGGGTCTGCGTGTCGGTTGAGGTAGTGTGAGTATTTGCAGTCAAAGTCTTTTAAATTCAAAAAAATTCAAACAGTATTTAAAATTTTTCTTTTTTTTTTTGTTTTGTTAGGGGTTCCAGAGTCTCCACCAGAATGGATGAGGAGGACGTTAGTTTTTTTTTTATAATGACCTCCTCATCCAGATTGTAGAGGCACGTCTAGCGTTATGGGACCACACCGACCGCCGCCACGCAGACCACGACGCAACCTGGCTCCTCTGGCACAAAATTGGTGAGGCAATTGTGCTGAATTTGGAAGACCTCGGAGACAAGCAACAGGAGCTTGTAGAATGCATACACATATGTTTTATTGCTCAGAAGTGGTTTACCGTTTAGTTGATGTGGTTCACTGCCACCGATAGTTTAACAACAAATGTATTTTCATTGTTGTTGTGGCTATGTCAATTCAATAGTAAACTATTTTTGATGTCATAAAATCATGTAATGTAAATTCTAATCTTTTTTTTGTTTGCTTTTTTATCAGGGGTGATAATCATGGTGCTGTGGCAAACCATCAGAGACCGCTACAAGAAAGGAACTACAACGAGGAACTTCTGGCCTAGAGTGGTTCGGGGCAACCTCAAGGTGGGAATATCGCTATCATTCTGCCTTGGGGTTCCTACGAAGAACCTTAGAGCTGCGAAGGTAAGAGATTTTGTTTATAGAGATTGGATAAAAAAAATTCTAATCTATTATCCAATCTAATCTATGTCCAACTCTGTCTTGGACATCCACATAGTAAAGATGAACGAAGCGAGCTTTAGATAATCTTAAAGTGCTTCCAAAAAAAATGTCATACTGTACATAGATACTTTTCTGTACCTATGTACAGTCTTTGGATGAAATTTTGTTGCATTGCAACTTCATATGTAACATCAGAAGTCTCTTTGCTCATCTCTGTTCAAGAGGTTCTCCATTGTTATCCAATAGAGATGAGCGAGTAGTGTTCGATCGAGCCGGTATTCGATCGAATACTACGATATTCGGCATACTCGATTTCAATCGAGTATAACGGCGATGGCGCACTTAGAATTCGTTTCCCCTCCCACCTTCCCTGGCGCTCTTTTTCCACCAATCAACATGCAGGGGGGGTATGACAGGCACGCTGAGCACGCTGGCAGCGCAAAAACAGCGTCTACATGGATTGGCTGGAAAAACCATGTGACCTCGAATATTAAAAACTCAGCTCTTCCTGCTCGTACGCATATGCTGCGTGAACTTAGTCAGGGACAGAGGCTGGAGAAGGGACAGATAGGTTTTAGCTGTTGGACAGGCAGGAGCGTGATTAAAAGCCCTTATCAGGGCTACTACAGTGGACTTCAGTGATAGCTTTACTACAATATAGACTTTACAGAGAACGGCTGCTGTATTCAGGGATAGCTGCTGGAGTAGGGGACAGAGAGAGGCATAGTGGTGTATTAGGTGCTCTGCTACATACCAAACTATATTTGGCACTACTGTTCAGCGTTCTTTTAGGCTGAACAACCCTGTTATATAACTAGTGTGTATATGCACCATCTGATCTGGCAGTATACGGCTGTGAATTTTATTTTATTTTTTTAAATACAGTTTATTTGGCTCTAGTGTTCTGGGTTCTGTGTGCTGCAATA
>ONZH01030024.1:0-11822 GCA_900303285.1 Rhinella marina
TTGAACCCCAGGGCAAAGGGTCGAGGACGAGGGGCATTCAATTACTGCAGGGGGGCAGAGGCCGTGGTCCTGGGCAGGGTGAGACAGTACCTGCTGATGAGGGAGCTGTGGAACGCCGCAGAGCTACACTCCCTAGCTTCATGTTTCAACTTACAGGGACACGTGGTAGAGGACTGTTGAAACCACAACAGTGTGAACAGCTAATTTCGTGGCTTGCGGACAATGCTTCAAGTAATTTGTCCACCAGTCAGTCTTCCACGCAGTCCACCCACGTTACCCAAGGGAGCACTCATCTGGCTCCTCCACCTCAACCTCCTATCCCCCAGTCTGCCCCCTCCCAGGAAAATTTGGAATGCGATCCGGCATACTCTCAGGAACTGTTTTCTGGACCCTTCCCAGAGTCACAAACCACTTCTCAGGTTGCTGCTGACCTCGTTCCCGATGCCCAAGTTTTCCAACTGTCGCAGTCTGTGGGTGATGACATTGTTGAGTTAGTGGAAGAAGTTTGTAAAGAGGTGTCGGACGATGAGGAGACACGGTTGTCAGACAGTGGTGAAGTTGTTGTTAGGGGAGGAATTCTGAGGGGGGAGCAGACTGAGGAATCGGAGGATGACGAGGTGACTGACCCAAGCTGGGTTGATATGCCGAGTGAAGACAGTGCTTCTGAGGCGGAGGCGAAGTGCTGCACCAGAACAGGTTGGAAGAGGCAGTGGTGTGGCCAGAGGGAGAAGCAGGGCCAGAGCTGGTGCATCAGCAGCAACTGTTTCACGTAGTGAAGCTCCCGTGGCGAGGCCTAGATGTTCGCAAGTCTGGAGGTTCTTTAAAGAAAGTGAGGATGACCGACGGACTGTGGTGTGCAACCTGTGCCACACCAGGATCAGCAGGGGTGCCACCACTACTAGCCTAACCACCACCAGCATGCGCAGGCATATGAGTGCTAAACACCCCACTCAATGGAACCAAGGCCGTTCACCACCTCCTGCGGGTCACACCACTGCTCCTTCCCCTGTGTCACTCGCTGCCTCTGCTAGTCAACCCCCGCGTCACTCGCTGCCTCTGCTAGTCAACCCCTGCCCAGGACCCCGGCACGAGCGCCTCCCGCCGGAAAACCACACCTTCGCCTCCACGATCCTCCACAGTGTCCACCAACGTGTCCCAGCGCAGCGTTCAGCTGTCTTTACAGGCAGACGCTGGAGCGCAAGAGGAAATACAGTTCCACCCACCCACATGCCCAAGCCCTCAACGTCCACATCTCCAAATTGCTTAGCCTGGAGATGCTGCCCTATAGGCTGGTAGAGACCGAGGCCTTTCGCAATCTCATGGCGGTGGCTGCCCCTCGGTATTCGGTCCCCAGCCGCCACTATTTTTCCCGATGTGCCGTCCCAGCCCTACACCAGCACGTGTCACAGAACATCATCCGTGCCCTGACCAACGCTGTTTCTGAGAAGGTCCACCTAACCACGGACACGTGGACAAGTGCTGCCGGGCAGGGACACTATATCTCACTGACGGCACATTGGGTTAACTTGGTGGAGGCTGGGACCGAGAATGACCCTGGGGCCGCTCATGTACTGCCCACACCGAGGATTGCGGGGCCTACCTCGGTCACGGTCTCTCAGACGTACTATGCCTCCTCCTCCGACCCCTCCTCCTCCTCCACCGAATTACCATCCGTGGGCACGGCGCCTTCAGTCGGTAGCTCTAGGCGCAGCAGCAGTGCCGTGGGTAAGCGCCAGCAGGCGGTGCTCAAACTGCTGAGCTTAGGTGACAAAAGGCACACCGCCCAAGAGCTGTTACAGGGCATCACGGCGCAGACCGATGTGTGGCTGGCACCGCTGAACCTCAAGCCAGGCATGGTTGTGTGTGACAACGGGCGTAACCTGGTGGCGGCTCTGCAACTCGGCAGACTGACACATGTGCCATGCCTGGCCCACGTGTTCAATCTCATAGTTCAGCGGTTCCTCAAGACATACCCCAATCTGTCTGATTTGCTCACCAAGGTGCGCCGCATCTGTGCGCATTTCCGCAAGTCGACCACAGATGCTGCCACTCTCAGGGCAGCGCAGCGCCGCCTACAACTGCCCGCTCACCGACTGTTGTGCGACGTGCCCACGAGATGGAATTCACATTAAACATGTTATCCAGAGTTTACCAGCAGCGCAGAGCGATTGTAGACTGCCAGATGTCAACTTCCACCAGAACTGGTAGTCAGGTCAGTCAGATTCCTCAAGTCTACAATGAGGAGTGGACGTGGATGTCTGATATCTGCCAGGTGTTGAGCAACTTTGAGGAGTCAACACAGATGGTCAGCGGCGATGCCGCCATTATCAGCCTCACCATCCCGCTGCTTTGCCTGTTGAAAAACTCACTGCTCAGCATCAAGTCGGATGCTTTGCGCTTGTCACAAGAGACGGTGGAGGAAGATACGTCGCTTGATAGCCAGAGCACCCTCCGGTCTGTTTCTCAGCGCGTATCGGAGGAGGGGGATGAGGATGAGGAGGAAGAGGAGGAGAATGTCGGCGAGACAGTAGAGGGTACCAGTGCTCAGTCCTTAACTCTTGAGCGTGTATGGGCTGAAGAGGAGGACTTGGAGGAGGAGGAGGAGGAAATGGAGAGTCAGGCCAGTGAGGAGAGGGAATTCTTGCGTGTTGGGACTCTGGCGCACATGGCAGACTTCATGTTAGGCTGCCTATCCCGTGACCCTCGCGTTAGAAGAATTTTTTCAAACACCGATTACTGGGTGTTCACTCTCCTGGACCCACGGTACAAGCAGAACCTTTCCACTCTCATCCCTGCAGAGGAAAGGAGTATGAGAGTGAATAGATATCAACAGGCCCTGGTGCACAAGCTGAAACAATTCTTCCCATCTGACGCCGCTAGCGGCAGAGGGCATGGTTCTGTGGGCCAAGTAGCGGGGGAGAGGAGGCGAGCAGGCAGCTTGTCCAGCACTGGCAGGGGAACGCTCTCCAAGGCCTTTGCCAGTTTTATGTCACCCCAGCAAGACACTGTCACCTGTCCCCAGTCTAGGCAGAGTAGGGGGGAGCTGTACAGAAAGATGGTGAGGGAGTACCTAGCTGACCATACCAACGTCCGTAGCGATCACTCTGCTCCATACAACTACTGGGTTCAAAGCTGGACACGTGGCCTGAACTGGCGCTGTACGCCCTTGGCAGGTGCTGGCCTTGCCCCTGCCGCTGGCGTGCTGTCAGAGCGGTATTCAGATGAGGCTGGTGGCGTCATCACTGGATAAGCGTACACGCCTGTCAGGCTGACGCTTATTAAAATGAACAAGCCTGGATTTCACCGGAATTCAAATCTCCTCCGGAGAAAGCAGCTAAAAGATTTAATAACTTATGTATTCATTCCTCTTCTCTACTCTCCTCCTCTCTCCTGCCATCCTCCGATATCGTCTTGCCTAACGCCTGACGCCAAAAAACGCCATTTTTTTTAAAAGGTCCAACCTGGGCATTCTTTTTACCAGCAATTTTTCAGGTGGGCCCCCTACAGGGCCCTCTATTTCAAACAATTTTCCCAGATGGTCCACCTACAGGACCCTCTGTCCAAATTCCGGAGGTCCCTACAGGCCCTTTCCCATTTTCCGGAGGGTCCACCTACAGGCCCCTCTTCCAAAACAATTTTTCCAGAGGTCCACCTAACGGCCCTCTCCAACACAATTTTTCCAGAGGTCCACCTACAGGCCCTCTCTCCAAACAATTTTTCCGGAGGTCCACCTACAGCCCTCTCTCCAATTCAGTTCCAAGTTTTATTTGCGCAAACATTTTAAATTTTTGGATAGGGTGTGAAAATAATTTACCGAATCTATATTGCGCCAGCAAGTAGAAGACCAAACACATGCTGCCACAGGGTTCCGCAAATTCCTGGTCCACAATGTCAAGGAGGACGAGGTTCTGTTGGATGAGCAACAAGTCCTTCTGTGCTGAATCGCCGACAAAGTCTCCATCTAAGACACACAGACATTGTGGAGAGAGCGGCACAGCTCGCCATCAAAGTGACGAAACCCAACGCCAGACTGCGCAGGAGAGATAACGAATAAAATATCTCTGTGTTATTTTTGCTAAATAAAAGTTAAATAAACCAAAAAAAATTGATCTGTTCCTGTGCCTGATCCACCCAAGTTGAATCTGTCCCATCATGAGAAAGTTCCCCCAAGGAGTCCCCACTGTAACTTGCTTCCCATACAACTACCTCACCCCCCGGGACACACAGGTGTCTCGCCATTGTCCACCACCTTCTCAGACAACACTGGTAAATCCCCACTGTCAGCACACGGAAACAGCAAAACGTCTTGCGAATTGGGGCAGAGAATGTTCTGGGCTAGCACATCAGGGAAGTGGTGACTATCGGGTTCCAGGGAGTACGTGACCACATGCAATATCCATTTAAAAGTCATGCCACAATTGATCGAGCTCATAATTGACAATTGTACCGGTTGATGCTAAATTTTTAAGTTGGGGTCCTGCGTCGTCATTCTAACTACATCCGGCTGTTGTCACCACCACACACGCTAGCCCAGGGGGTACTCCTCTGGCTCTTCCAGCGAAACCTCCTTCCCCCCAGCCTGCCCCCCCACCTACAGGCCCTCTCTCCAAAGAATTTACGTCTTTGTCCTATCTTTCTCTCTCTCCAAACTATTTTTCCAGATAGCTGCCATATACGGTATTAAACTGAGTAGTATACATAGAAGACATACCACACTTGATCAATCTCATAATTTACGACTGTACCGGTTGATGCTATATTTTTAAGTTGGGGTCCTGCGTCGTCATTCTAACTACATCCGGCTGTTATCACCACCACACACGCTATCCCAGGGGGCACTCCTCTGGCTCTTCCAGCGAAACCTCCTTCCCCCCAGCCTGCCCCCCACCTACAGGCCCTCTCTCCAAACAATTTACCCGGATAGGGGACGTATTAGATATTGTACTGATGTTTTTTTTGTTCTTCTTTTAATTGCCTCCTGACCTGTGATAGGCAGAGCATGGACACATCCCCTTAGCTGCAGTGGGAAAGATACTCCCCTGGCCAGAGCAAGCTCTTTTTCCGCTTTCCGTGGTCGAAAAATCCATGAAATATAGGGTCCCAAGATAGGGGACGTATACGGTATTAAACTGAGAAGAATCGATACCATACCGGTTGATGCAACAGTTTTTCAAAATCCATTCTGGCTGTTGTCACCACCACACACGCTAGCCCAGGGGGCACTCCTCTGGCTCTTCCAGTGAAACCTCCTTCCCCCCACCTACAGGCCCTCTCTCCAAACAATTTACCCGGATAGGGGACGTATTAGATATTGTACTGATTTTTTTTAGATCTTCTTTTAATTGCCTCCTGCGATAGACAGAAATCGAACCGGGGTCAACTGCTTGGGAAGCTGCTATGCTCACCACTTTACCACCAACAGCCACAGCAACTGATAAGAACAGATACTAAACTTGATGTCAGCTGCAGTGCCAGCATGAGCAGTGGTGTCACCTGCAGGCGGTGATGGACCTTCGTTGCACCTAGTTGGGTGCTTCCCTAACATGTGATGGGTATTTGCCTCGCCTTTCTTGGTCTGGGTGAGCACAATTGCCATGAGGTTAACCACCAGGCTGTTGCCTGAGAATTTGGGGTAATGGTGGGATTAAGCAGCCTCAGAGGCATCCATGCATGCTGCTCCTGCTGTTTCCTGTCCATTTCCGTGGTGTTTTCATCATTTTCTGAGGTTTCCAGGTTTTCACCCAGCCTTCCCTAGGCAGAGCCTTGGTCCCCTGCAAAAATGCTCGAGTCTCCCATTGACTTCAATGGGGTTCGTTATTCGAAACGAGCACCCGAGCATCAGGAAAAATTCGACTCGAATAATGAGCACCCGAGCATTTTAGTACTCGCTCATCTCTAGTAATAAGGCTCACTACAGTGCCCTCAGTACTAATAAGGCCCCCCTATAGGGCACCCAAATAGAAATAAGGCCAATCTATAAGGCATTCCTATGGAGCCATCAGTAGTAATGCCCGCCACTGCCCACAGTATTTATAATGTTCTCTGCAGTGCCCCCTGTAATTATAATTCTCCTGCCGTACCCCCTAGAGTTATTATATTCTCTGTAGTGCACCCATAAATTATAATGCTTGTCCTCTCCCTCCAGTCATCTATACCAGTGATTTTCAACCAGTGTGCCTCCAGCTGTTGCAAAACTACAACTCCCACCATGCCCTTCTGTAGGCTGATAGCTGTAGGCTGCCTGGGCATGATGGGAGTTGTAGTTTTGCAACAGCTGGAGGCACACTGGTTGAAAATCACTGATCTATACCATGCAGTTCCAAGTAAATAACACCAGTCCTCTCCCACCAGTCTTCTATACCATGCAGTCCCATGTAAATAACACCAGTCCTCTCCCACCAGTTTTCTATATGATACAGCCCCGTGTAAATAACCTCTCTTCCTTACAGTCTTTTATACCATGCAGTCCCATGTCAATAACACCAGTCTTCTCCCACCATTCTTCTATACAATACAGTCCCATGTAAATAACACCACTGCTCTCCCACCAGTCTTCTATATGATACAGTCCCATGTAAATAACATAAATCCCCTCCTTCAACACATAGTCCCATGTAAATAACATTACTCCTTACCCTCCAGTCTTCTATAATATCCTGTCCCATGTAAATAACACCAGTCATCTCCCCCCATTCTTCTGTAGCATACAGTCCCATGTAAATAACACCCTTCCCCTCCCTTCAGCCCCTCTAACATACAGTCCCAGTTAAATGACATATCCCCCCCCCACTAACTAGGGAGGAGGTATAATGGGGAGAACCATATCTCCCAGCATGTCTTTGCCACTTACATTTACTCCATGGGCTCACAGGTCTCCACTGATAAATGCTGCCTTTCTCTGCACTGGTCACATGGCAGTGACCTCATCACAGGTCCTACAACCACTACCACTGCTGAAAAGATCACATGACTATGATGTCATCGCTGGTCTTTCAGCTGTGGAGTACAGGCAGAACGGCAGCCGGTTCATAGTAAGTCCTAATGAGGGCCCAATCCCCCACAACTCTGCTTGCACTGGGAAGGACCTCCCTCTCTGGGCCCCTGTGCAGCTGAACATGCTGCACAGGCGGTATGTCCGCCCCTGGACAGCGTGGTTCTGTTACTATTTCTACGCACACAGTTTGGTCCTGTTACTGTATTTATGCACATAGCGTGGTTCTGTTTCTGTGACTGTATCTATGTACAAAGCTTGGTTCTGTTACTGTATCTACGCACACAGCTTTGTTATAGTATAGTATTTTGATTAGAGATGAGAGAATGTGCTCGTTAGGAGCACTGTAGCGCTCGGCTTCCCTGCGCAATGCCCGCAGGCATTGTGGATCCTTCCTCAGCTGCATGTAAGTCAATGGGGACGGATCGTTTGGTATGACACTCATACCAAACGGATCCGTCCTCCTCACCCGACTGAAAGTCAGTGGGGACGGATCCGTTTGGTATGAGTATCATACCAAACAGATCCGTCCCCATTGACTTACATGCAGCTGAGGACGGATCCGCAATGCCTGCGGGCATTTGTTCGCAGGGGAGCCAAGCGCTACAGTGCTCGTAACGAGCACGTTTGCTCATCTCTAATATTGATATATCCTGCAAGTTGATTCAGAGGAAGGCTAAAAAAACAAAAACAAACCCTGTGAGGTAGAAGCCAATTTCCTCACTTTAGGGGAAGAAAATAATTTCCAACTCCAATCAGGCAATCAGAATAACTACCTGGATCAACGAACCTTCTCTAGTAACTATAACCTGTAATATTGTTACCCTCCAGAAATACATCCAGGCCCCTCTTGAACTCTTTTAGTGAACTCACCATCACCACCTTCTCAGGCATAGAATTGCATAGTCTCACTGCTCTTACCGTAAAGAATCCTCTTCTATGTTTGTGCACAAACCTTCTTTCCTCCAGATGCAGAGGATGTCCCCTTGTCACAGTCACAGTCCTGGGGATAAATAGATGATGGGAGAGATCTCTGTACTGACCTCTGATATATTTATACATAGTTATTAGATCTCCCCTCAGTCGTATTTTTTATAAAGTGAATAACTCTAATTTTGATAATCTTTCTGGGTACTGTAGTCCACCCATTCCAGTTATTACTTTAGTTGCCCTCCTCTGAACCCTCTCCAGCTCTGCTATGTCTGCCTTGTTCACAGGAGCCCAGAACTGTACACAGTACTCCATGTGTGGTCTGACTAGTGATTTGTAAAGTGGCAGGACTATGTTCTCATTACGGACATCTATGCCCCTTTTTATGCTACCCATTATCTTATTGGCCTTGGCAGCAGCTGCCTGACACTGGTGATTCTACAGCTTAGTTTGTTGTTCACTAAAATTCCTAGGTCCTTTTTAATGTCAGTGTTACCCAGTGTTTTACCATTTAGTATGTACTGGTGACTTGCATTATTCCTTCCCATGTGCTTAACCTTAAAATTGTCAGTGTTAAACCTCATCTGCCACTTCTCTGCCCAAGCCTCCAGTCTATCCAAATCCATTTATAGCAGTATACTGTCCTCTTCCTTGTTAATTACTTTACACAGTTTAGTGTCATCTGAAAAAATGATATTTTAATGTGCAAGCCTTCTACAAGATCATTATTAAACATATTGAAGAGAATAGGGCCCAATACTGACCCCTGTGGTACCCCACTAGTGACTATTGTCGCTGTAGTAACAAACCTTGCAGACTTGATGTAATTTCTCTTTGCCAGCTTCCGGTAGTACTTAAAAGCACAGGCATGCAAAGACTAACAAGCCCCCTGGTCTTCACCAGAGCCCGCTGCAAGGCAGGATGGATTTGGCTGCCGGGAGCTTGCAGGTCGCTTAACCTTACCAGGAAGTGGACAACGGTAGTTCTGGGCACGTAATGTTGAATCTAGCCAAAGTTTGGGTCACCAGCAGGTTGCAGAGACGCGGTTCAAAACCGAGGTCAGGATCACTAGCAAGTCTGCAGAGTCGAGGTTCAAAGCCGGGGTCAGGATCAATAGCAAGTTTGCGGATTCGAGGTTCAAAGCCGGAGTCAGGATACACAGGGATCAAGGCAGATGAGAACAAAACACTGGAGTACATGGGAAAGACCTGATACTCTGGCACCACTTGGTGCTCAGAAAGAGGCTTATATAGGCCATCCCACTAGAGCACATCATGTGACCTCAGGGGGAAGTTCCAGCAATTGCCCGTAATGCCACTGACTGCCACCAGAGGGAGCTGAAGCGTGCAACCTGCATTCTGGCCACTGGAGGGCGCCAGAGCGCCGGAAATGTCGGTGCTGACAGACACGCTCTCCCCGCTGGGATAGACAGGAGAGCTGCGGTGGAGATTGCCGGGGGCGGTTTGGGACCCGAGGCGAGTATAGCGGCGCTTTGAGCCGAATCGGGCCACTGAGCCAGTTACTTACCCACAAACAGACATTTTCCCCCAGTCCAAGCATTCTCATTTTATATACAAACCTTTTATGTGGTACAGTATCAAATGCTTTGGAGAGGTCAAGATATATGACATCCATTGATTCACTGTGGTCAAGTCTAGAAATTACCTCCTCATAGAAACTGATTAAATTAGATTAAATTTGACATGACTGATCCCTCATGAAGTGCTAGCCCAGTGGTTCGTGCCAGCGCTGTTTCCCCTACCCACGAGCACGACTGCCAGCTCCCTCCTTCCCTCCTGCTACCATGCGCCGTGCTGAAAAGCACGGGCAGTAGGTAGCTTAACTGTTGCATCTGTACTCCATGCCAGAGTTTACTTCCTGCTGGAGACCTATACTGTTTGTTAGGGCTTGCATGAGTGTGTCTCTCCTCCCTTGTGAGGCAGCACGTACATACCCTCTGTCTCACCAGCCTATGGCTGGATTGCAGGAAGTATTTAAAGGCACTTTCTGCCCCAGAAAAATGCCTGAGCAACTCATGGTCACTAGCTTGTCTAATTCCTATTGTGAAGGTGTTTTTGGAGTTCTGCTTTTCTGTGCACCGGCTTTTGGATTTATTGCATTTTGCTTGTTTGCCGCCTTCCTCTAACTTTGGACTTCATTTACAGACTTTGTGTCACGAGGGGAGACAAGGGTAGTGAGCCCTGAACTGAACCCCTCCTTCTTTCCCTGCCTACTTGCCTCAGTCGGCCCTAGGCAGCCGCGGACAACCACGAAGACGGTCCCTTCACTGGATAAGTGCGCAGGGAGGGAAAGGGAACAAAGGGATGGACAAAACACAGACAGAACGAACACAATAGTAGAGTAGTCAGCAAGCCGGGTCAAACACAGGAGGTCACGTAAATACCAGGGGTGAAGCAAGAGAGAAGTCAAAGTCCAGAATCCAAGTCCAAATCCAAGTCACAATTCAAGCAAGTAGTCGCACAATCACTGATCAAAGGAGTAACTAATCACAGGCAATTTGAGAGGGCAACTAGCCTGCTTTAAAAAGCCCTCCAATGGATCATGTGACGGGGCCAGCGTCACATGACCTCATTTGCATAATGAGCGCTGGCCAAACGTGACCAGCGCTCAAATATGCTAAAAGTTTGGTCATGTGGCGTGGCCAGCGCCACATGACCCAGTACCCTAAATATATAACAACTCTGAGCGCTGGCTTGCCAGGCCAGCGCTCAGTACCGCCCACTGCTCGTGTCTAGGGGGGCGGGGACGCCGGGCACGCAGCATCTGGAAGCGCGCCCGACGCTCCCCGCCTCTTGTTACCATGGAGACGAGGACGCATGCCGCGTCCTCGCTCCGTGTCAGCGGAAGTCCAGCGGCGCTGCAAGCGGGGAGCGCGCCGTCGGCCTCCCGTGACACTTTGCTTGATCGCTGCCTGCCCTGACTTCAGACTTCCTGACCACGTACTTCCCCTACGTGCTTGCACTGGTATCTTTGATCCCCTGGTCAGCTGCCACTGAATCAGGGACTTCTCTGGAGTGGCACCTGGCAACTACCCTAATGGCCCAAGCCTATCCTAGTAACGTCACTCCAGAGTATAGCCAGTCAGTGGAGAAGTGGGTCCACACTTGCTTGCATAACATGAAGCCATGCTGATATGGCGTTATTTGCTTATTTTCATTGAGGTACTCCAAGATACAGTGCCTTGCGAAAGTATTCGCCCCCCCCTGGAACTTTTAAACCTTTTGCCACATTTCAGGCTTCAAACAAAAAGATATAACATTTTAAATTTTTGGTGAAGAATCAACAACAAGTGGGTCACAATTGTGAAGTGGAACGAAATTTATTGGATCATTTAAACTTTTTTTGTAATAATAAAACTGAAAAGTGGGGCGTGCAAAATTATTCGGCCCATTTACTTTCAGTTCAGGAAACTCACTCCAGAAGTTCATTGAGGATCTCCTGAATGATCCAATGTTGTCCTAAATGACTGATGAAGATAAATAGAATCCACCTGTGTGTAATCAAGTCTCCGTATAAATGCACCTGCTCTGTGATAGTCTCAGGGTTCTGTTTAAAGCACAGAGAGCATCATGAAGACCAAGGAACACACCAGGCAGGTCCGTGATACTGTTGTGGAGAAGTTTAAAGCCGGATTTGGATACCAAAAGATTTCCCAAGCTTTAAACATCCCAAGGAGCACTGTGCAAGCGATCATATTGAAATGGAAGGAGTATCAGACCACTGCAAATCTACCAAGACCCGGCCTTCCCTCTAAACTTTCATCTCAAACAAGGAGAAGACTGATCAGAGATGCAGCCAAGAGGCCCATGATCACTCTGGATGAACTGCAGAGATCTACAGCTGAGGTGGGAGAGTCTGTCCATAGGACAACAATCAGTCG
>ONZH01030025.1:0-54497 GCA_900303285.1 Rhinella marina
ACGGAAAATCTGCACGCATCCGCACCCAATGCACACGCAATCGCAGTCAGTTTTGACTGCGATTGCGTACGTTCGTTCATTTTTTTCCGCACTGGTGCAAAGCGTTTTGATGCGTTTTTCACACGCGTGATAAAAAACTGAATGTTTACAAACAACATCTCTTAGCAACCATCAGTGAATCACGCATTTCATCCGCACTTGCGTGCGGATGCAATGCGTTATTCACGCAGCCCCATTCACTTCAATGGGGCCAGGGCTGCGTGTAAAACGCAGAATATAGAACATGCTGCGATTTTCACGCAACAGCGAACTGATGCATGAAAAACATCGCTCATGTGAAAAGCCCCATTGAAATGAATGTGTCAGGATTTAGTGCGGGTGCAATGCGTTCGCATCACGCATTGCACCCGCGCGGAAATCTCGCCCATGTGAAAGGGGCCTAACACCTTCCTGATCCTGACATAGTGTGAAGAAGACAGAGTTTTTTTTCCCACGGCCATTTTCCCATATTAATGAACACAGCGGTGTCTGCCGGCCGAAGTATTACTACATTACACACACTCCTGTTCACTGATTACAATTGACAGACAGAAAAATAAAAAAGGCTTGGCTTGTTTGGGCAACAAGCCTGTACATTCTACCTTAACATAGGCAGTGAAAATTATATATGAGCTTTTTATGGCTGCCCCGGCCAGTAGTAGTAGGGAACGGGGTATATCAGCATAGAGTGATAGGTAAAATAAATACAACAGACTGCAGTGGTGTATAACAATGTCCACTAATATAACATGTACGGGAGGCAGAGGCAGTGTAAGAAAAAATTTTATTTTTTTTAAAAATATATATATAACACATATATTTTTTTTTTTTTGGAGGGGGGGACTAAAGGCTGAGGCTCCAAAACAAACTTAACAATACTAAATAGAACTATTAGTAACGTGAACTAACAACAGCTGCTCTCCTACTAAGCGTAGAAAACGGAGGCCGAGGTAGACAACAGTGTTTGGTTTTGAAATAGGGTTTTGGAGACTTTGGGTTCGCACAGCCCATGACATGACACAAGACATTTGGCTGTAAAATTATGGCCCGGCTGACAGCAACAGTGGGAAGACACTCAGACTATTCTGCCCTGCAAGGCCTGATCTAATCACCACCAGAATCAGCAAGAGGAGTGTGAAATTCAGATGTAATCCAGCCATTATTCATTTTTATAAAGGTATTTTTTTGAACACTGCCCGGTGACAGATTTGTCCTTTGGGTGTCACCCCCCCCCCCCCCCATCCCCAGCGGCACTAAAAACCCTCTCTGACATGACACTTGAGGCTGCGCAGGAAAGAAGCCCTAGTGCATAGTGGGACAGTTCCGGCCATTGTTGGCCTCAGGGAGGCTGTTGTCCTCTATAACCGCCGGATTATAAGGTGGGCTTCGGTGGCTTCTTTTTTTAGAAATTGCAGAAGGGACACCACTAGGAGGGAACACTGAAGCCCAAGAGGTGGCAGAAAATGACAAGGTTTGCTTCAGTGGAATGGTGGAGCTGGACGAGTCTGACCCCTGGCTACATATGGATACTGTATTAGCAGATGACCGGCTGAGACTGAGATGAGCGTGCCATCCACTCCACTACCTCATCTACTTTCTCCTCCACTACAATTTTGCGCCTCGGTGGGTTAGCCTGGTGGAACAACGGCCAAGTATTGCGAATACTACTAGTAGATGCTCCGGCTACAGGTCTTTTGGCACTGCTGCCCTGTGCCACCTTCTCTTTTTTTTTTAAAGCTCAAAGTCTGGCTGGAACTGGACCCCTTTTGCTTATCCATTCCAGATATTTTTCAATTCACTCTGTGGCCCTGCAGCTGGTCTTTGTCCCTGTATCTCACTGTCTCTCCCTATCTCTCCCTGTCTCTCTCTCCCTGCTTGATTAAATACTAGCCCTGAACTGGCCCTGCAATTGCCCTGCAGTATCCCTCATATGTGTAATATGGATTCCCAGAGCTATTATATCAAATTTTCACAAATGGCACCAGTGCCTGTAATAATGCCCCCAGTGCCAGTAAAAATGCCCCCAGTGCTCCCTTTTGCCAGTAAAAATGCCCCCATGTGCCAGTAAAAATTTCCCCAGTGCCTGTAATAATGCCCCCAGTGCCAGTAAAAATGCCCCAGTGCCCCCTTTTGCCGGTAAAAATGCCCCCAGTGCCAGTAAAAATTTCCCCAGTGCCTGTAATAATGCCCCCAGTGCCAGTAAAAATGCCCAGTGCCCCCTTTTGTCTCAGAACTTCACACACAGTGCTTCTGCTCATCTCAGCAGTCGCAGCAGAAGTGCGTCACTGGCTTACCGAGCCTGAGCCAATCAGAGCAAGCCCTGCCCACTAGGTCAGGTGACCGCTTTCTTCCCGGGCTTTTGCGCACGATAAACGAACTAACAGTAAAAGTTCGCTAATGAATTGAATTCGTACGCAACAGCGTATACAGTAACTTATACACAGCAATAGCGTATAATTTATAGGACAAACTACGTAGCGAATGCGTACAAAGCTGAAGCGAATCACCTAATATTCGGATTCGCTTCGCAGCTAAAAATTTCCAAGATTCGATACGAATCAACGAATCGATTCGCTCATCTCTAATCCATACACATACAAATATAGCCACATATCCTCACATATGATGTTATAGCCACATCACAACTGCACAAACATAGCCATGTAAGCCTTAGAAGTCATGTGAACTGTATATAGTTGCAGTCTGCTGTTTTATGGACATGCTGGCCTTGGACTGTCACCTCTTCCAGGCAGGGGCGTAGCTAAAGGCTCATGGGCCCTGGTGCAAGAGTTCAGCTTGGCCCCCCCCCCTTACCTCAGTGCTGGTGCACCTAGCTTTTCTGCCGGCCAAGTCAAAAACTGAACCCCCCCCCAATGCCAAATTCTCACCCTAACCTTTTCCCTCCTAACATTACGTATATCACTACAGAACATACAGGGTAAGGCTACATTCACACGTTGTTTTTGCGGCCTCCGATCTGCATATTTTGCGGCTCAGATGCGGACCCATTCACTTCAATGAACACTGTGTGCTGTCCGCATCTGTATGTCCATTCCTATTTTTGTCTGTTTCGCAGACAAGGATAGGCATTGTTACAGTGGATCTGCAAAAAAAAAAGGATGCCATACGGAACATCATCCTTTTTTTGCGGATCCGCTATTTGCAGACTGCAAAACACAATGTTTGTGTGAATGTAGCCTAATACAGCACCCCATACCTCTTACATCCAGTGACGTCTCCTCTGATGTAGATCTTCTCTTTCCTCATCTTCTCCTTTCAGACCAGACGCCATTTTTCAGCAATTTCTCATCTCTGCAGTTTGACAGAAAAAAATCTTAGTTTACTACTTTTCCATCATCCTCCCGTCTTCTGGACAAATCATCCTACCACTCCCAGTACTGTGCCACTAGTACCACACAGATAGTGCCCTTCAATAATTATTGGCACACAGTGTGCTAAAATAACTGCGCCCAGCAAATAGTGTCCCGTAATAGTGTGAACATAACGTGCCCCAGAAATAACTGCGCCCCCAGTGCCCCCATGTGCCAGTAAAAATGCCCCCAGTGCTCCCGTGCCATTAAGAAATGCCCCCAAGTGCCAGTAACAAATGCCCCCAGTGCTCTCGTGCCATTAAGAAATGCCCCCAGTGCTAGTAAAAATGCCCCCAGTGCTCCCGTGCCATTAAGAAATGCCCCCAGTGCCCCCATGTGCCAGTAACAAATGCCCCCAGTGCCAGTAAAAATGCCCCCAGTTCCCCCTTTTGCCAGTAAAAAAGCCCCCAGTGCCCCCATGTGCCAGTAAAAATTTCCCCAGTGCCTGTAATAATGCCCCCAGTGCCAGTAAAAACGCCCCAGTGCCCCCTTTTGCCGGTAAAAATGCCCCCAGTGCCCCCATGTGCCAGTACAAATGGCCCCAGTGCCTGTAATAATGCCCCCAGTGCCAGTAAAAATGCCCCCAGTGCTCCCTTTTGCCAGTAAAAATGCCCCATGTGCCAGTAAAATTTCCCCAGTGCCTGTAATAATGCCCCCAGTGCCAGTAAAAATGCCCCAGTGCCCCCTTTTGCCGGTAAAAATGCCCCCAGTGCCAGTAAAAATTTCCCCAGTGCCTGTAATAATTCCCCCAGTGCCAGTAAAATGCCCCAGTGCCCCCTTTTGCCAGTAAAAATGCCCCCAGTGCCCCCATGTGCCAGTAAAAATGCCCCCAGTGCCAGTAAAAATGCCCCCAGTGCCCCCATGTGCCAGTAAAAATGGCCCCAGTGCCTGTATTAATGCCCCCAGTGCCAGTAAAAATGCCCCCAGTGCCCCCTTTTGCCAGTAAAAATGCCCCCAGTGCCCCCATGTGCCAGTAAAAATTTCCCCAGTGCCTATAATAATGCCCCCAGTGCCAGTAAAAATGATCCAGTGCCCCCTTTTGCCGGTAAAAATGCCCCCAGTGCCCCCATGTGCCAGTAAAAATGCCCCAGTGCCAGTAAAAATGCCCCCAGTGCCCCCATGTGCCAGTAAAAATGGCCCCAGTGCCTGTATTAATGCCCCCAGTGCCAGTAAAAATGCCCCCAGTGCCCCCTTTTGCCGGTAAAAATGCCCCCAGTGCCCCCATGTGCCAGTAAAAATTTCCCCAGTGCCTATAATAATGCCCCCAGTGCCAGTAAAAATGATCCAGTGCCCCCTTTTGCCGTAAAAATGCCCCCAGGTGCCCCCAATAGACCTCCGGTCCAAGACTACAACAATAAAAAAAAAATAAACACTTATACTTACCTCCATGGAGCTGGCAGCGATGCGATGCAGGCCTCTTCCGGCCTGTGTCCCACTCTGTACGGCTCAGGCGGCGCGATGACGTCATCTGTACAGGCATCTGTATCGCCGTCCTGAGGACGGCGATACAGATGACTATGGAGATGAGCGCTTCCACAATGGAAGCGCTCATCTCCCTCTGCCCCGCCGCCGCCCGCAACTATGCGCAGGGCCGCAGCGCACAGGGCCCCCCTCAGGGCCCCCCTGGCTTAGGGGCCCGGTCGCAACTGCGACCGCTGCGGCCCCTATAGCTAAGCCACTGCTTTCAGGAATGTTCGAAAGAAGTCCCTGCAAATATATGTTTGTGTTTGATTTGATACCGTGACGTTACATAGCATGAGGTGACTATATATATTTCTTACTGTGTATGACTGGTAATGTACATCAATTCTGACCATGTTCTGCTTATACATTGTATAGGGTTTGGTTGGAGTTGATGTAAGGCAGAGGAACCTGTACTGCAGTAGGATCTTTGGTCACATAACCCTACTGTGTAGGTCCTCAAGATGAGAGAGAGGTAGTAGAAAATGGGCTGGTAAGAGCCTACCAGAGTGTGTAAGGGCAGTATGTCAGCAAGAAGGAAGTGGAACCAAAGTTCAGGGACACACCAGGGTAAGGCTTTTGAGCCTGGACAGGAAGTGTGGAAGAAGGAGAGTCTGCACATGCCCTGAGCAGAAAGATGACAGACAGAGGTGTGTAGGAATCTGCATGTCACAACACAGAGGCAGAGCATGAGATGTATGCCAGCACCAGAACTCAGGACAGCATGATCTCAGCACAAGCACTGGATTACAGCACAGAGTGAGTCTAAGTCCCCAAATATAAAGGGCACCCGGTATAAGAACTGTTCCATAAAGATAAGTGAAAGATGTTCACTCAACAAGGAGCAAAAAACAGAAAAACAAAAGCTCTGCTATCTATAAAAGTTATTTATTAAAAACATACATAAAACAATATAAATAAAAGGCTAGCTATGCATTTCAGTGGCGGGCCACCACCTTCATCAGGCTATAACAAACCTCTGAAGCTTTCATAGAACAGCTGTAGTTATACTGAGAATAAACACATTTATTTACTAGTTAGGCAAATTCTGAAAGCAATTGGTCACACTGAATTTTATTTTGAGGTATCAGAGTACAGGGGGCTGAATACAAATGCACACCACTAGAGATGAGCGAACGTACTCGTTTCGAGCACGTTCGCTCATCTCTACACACCACACTTTCCATATTTTTATGTATTAACACACATAAAATTTCAATAATACATACAATACGTTTGTGGGTGTAACATGAAAAATGCTGAAAAATTCAAGGGGTATGTATATATATCCTATATCCGTATACTGTGCATTTGGAAAGTCTTCAAACACTTTTTCCACAATTTGTAATATTGCGACCTTGTGCTAAAACCTACAAAATTCAAGCTTCTCCCATTAATCTGGATCAATGCTCCGTGAGGAGAGTGAAAACAGAATTTTAGAAATTTTTGCAAGTTTATTAAAAATGAAAAACTAAAATTTTGCATGGACATGAAGCATTTAGACCTTTTGCAATGACTCTTGAAATTTTGCTTTGATTATTTTTTAGATGTTTCTGTACTTTGTTTGGGGTCTACCTGTGCTAAATTCCATTGATTGGACAGGATTTGGAAAGGCACACCTCTACCTATATAAGATCTCACAGCTGACAATGCATATGACAGCAAACACCAAGCGATAATTGTGTGGAGGCAAAGATCTGGAGAAGGGTACAAAAAATTCTGCTGCACTAAAAGTTCCCAAGATCATAGTGACCTCCTTAGATCTTAAATGGAAGAAGTATGGAACAAGAAAGACTATTCCTATGCCTGACAGCCCCACTAAACTAATTAATTGGGAAGAAAGGCCTTGGTAAGGCCTCTTTCACACTAGCGGCAGCACGGATCCGGCACCTAAAGGGTGCTGACGGATCCGTACTGCCGCTGATACATGTGTGGAGCCGGAGCAGCGGTCCGGCCCCACACATGTTGACACAGACATTGGGACAAGACACAGAGAACATACATACACACACATACACACAAACACATACATACTTACATACTCCAGCCAGGGACGCTGGCAGCATGTCTTCACGCGCCTCCTGCGCGCAGTGATGACGATTCCCCACAGCGCCCTCTGCTGGGCACAGTGGGGAAACGTCATAGCTGCGCACAGGAGGCGCGTGAAGACATGCTGCCGGCGTCCCTGCCTGGAGTATGTGAGTATGTATGTGTTTGTGTGTATGTGTGAGTATGTATGTATGTCTGTATGTATGTATTTCTGTATATGTGCAGCCGGATCCGGAATGACCCCCGATTGCAAGTCAATGGAGGACAGATCCAGATTACTGATGTGTCACACCAAACGGATCCGTCCCCATTGACTTGCATTGGGGGTCATTCCGGATCCGTCTTAGTGCGGATGCCTGCACCGGAGAGAAAACTGCAGCATGCTGCGGTTTGTTCTCCGGTCTGAAGACGGAACGGAATGCTTTCAGGAGCATTCCGTTGTCTTCAGTTCAGTTTTGTCCCCATTGACAATGAATGGGGACAAAACTGAAGCGTTTTTTTCCGGTATTGAGCCCCTATGACGGAACTGAATACCGGAATTCAAAAACGCTAGTGTGAAAGTAGCCTAAGAGAAGTGAGCAAGAACTCAATGGTCACTCTGGCTGAGCGCTAAAGATCCTGTGTGCAGATAGGAGAAACTTCTAGAAGGTCAACCGTTACTGTGTTTTGCAGTAGCTGGGACAGGGAGACTGGTCAGGGTTGAGGTGAAGCTGAATGGAGCAAAGTAAAGAGATATTCTTAATGAACACCTGATCCAAAGTGCTCTAGACTTCAGACTCGGTCGAATGTTTACCTAAGCACACAGCCAAGCCCTTAAGTGGCCCAGGCAGAGACCTGACTTGAACCCAATCGGACATCTCTGGAGAGACTTGAAAATGGCTGACCACTGACAGTCCCCATCCAACCAACAGAGCTGGAGCGTAACTGCAGAGAAAAATGGTAGGAAAACCCCAGTTCTGAGTAAAGGGTTGCAAGATTTTACTTTTCTATAAGTTACATTCTTTATTTCATGATGTGATATACACAGTCAGAAAAACTGTATATAAATAATACTTTACATAGAGCAGTTTAAAAAGCAGTCACATGCTGTAAGAGATGAAGACTAAACTGGGACCAGGGTCTGAACTATGTACCTGCCCCATATCCAATATTATAATATGGGGCAATAGCATAATATCCTTGGAAATCAAACTAGCTATGTTGTAAAGAATCTATATACTCCAAATCATTCCCAGCAGCTGCAGGGTATAACTCCATTGCATCAAAGGTAAGACGCAAATCATAAACATTAAGCAAGGTAACCATGCAGCAGGTTAGCAACAGTCAGTCAGGCAAAGAATATTTGGTTTTATAAATATATATATAAACTAGAGATGAGCGAATCATCCAAAATTCACTTCGGCGAATAATCGACAAATTTTTGACAAGATTCGTTCTTAAAACGAATTTATTCGGTCGAATTTGCGCAAAAAAATAATCGTTGTTTTGCAAACATACACAAATTACGAACATACAGTCAAAATATACAGTCAAAACATACAGTCAAAACATACAGTTAAAAGTACGTAATACGTAAGCATTAGCGTACAAAGTATGTATGAATCCTGAGCGTGTTATTGACTCGCGATTGCGTCATATGCACGAGGCTAGGCTGCGGCGTACAGTCTTTAGAGGCAATCCATATGAGGTAGAAAAGTAAGGTGCTAGCTATCTGGCTAAGTGCATAATTCACTAAAAAACACCATACAATAAGTGCATGGGCTAACGTGCTTGGACGTTGCTGAACCTCTAAAAACATTATTGCTAAAATACAGCAAAGACATAATTATGCAAACATTTTAGTGCAATTTCACATTTGCAAGCATAAAAGGCTCAGATATACGTTTGAGTCTCTCCTCGAGTCGTGGCTGTTTAATAATAAAACACTGAAACACAGTCTAAAATGCAATTGTAATCCACGTGAGGTAATTTTGTAATCCAAACAGGTAACGTGTAATCCACATGGATGGTATAAAATAGCAGCAAATAGAGAACACTTTTTGGAAAGGGGGCTCCCAAATAACCTGAGAAGGGGGGAAAAAGTAAAATAGTCGCGCTTAGGCGCAACTGGAAATTTTCTGCAGAATGGGGGGAGTCCTGACAAGCCATGAGTCAAATGGGGCAATTCAAACTAAACAAAAAAAGTGCCAACTAGCTCTCACCCATCAGGTGCAGTCCATGGTGTGGGTCCCATAGGTCCTCTTGAAGTGTCCTTTAAACCAGACAGTAGTTGGGTTGGTTCCTCAGATGAGGGACCTGAAGTCCTCCTCGCTTGAGCTACTGCTGAAAAACATCAGAGGACGCTCCTGCCTCCTGTAGGCCAAGCTCGCTGCCGTGGTGGAACTCCACTGCCCTCTTGTTCCAGAAGGCGGACTTGACGGGGTCCGGGTGGTGGTCACGCTGGTGAGCGCTGCAGCCACTTGTGCCTTTATTTTTCCAGATTCTCCTGCCGGGACAGCAGGGGTAAGGACTTCTGGCAGCAGCGGTGGAGGCAAGGTTGCACCCAGGGCAGAAGACTCAGCTCCCCTGGCTGCTGCTGGCTACATCTTCCAGGGTAGGTGGTACTGGTGGATCACCGTAGACTGGAAGGTAAACGACGAAGTCGTCAGCTGACCCAGCTGAAAGGACTGTGATGGTGGTGGTGGTGGCAGTCCAGGTATCAGAGGCTCAGGCTGTGGCTTCTCCCTGAAGCGGAGGGTGCCATCTGGTGACTCCTGAAGGCAGCACACCGGTACTGTGCCTAGTGGTTCCTCCGGCCAAACTTCAGGTGGTGATGTTGGGACCAGGGACTTAGATAGTAGGGTAACCCCGGTAGTGAAGGGGCCTTTCAGGGATGCCATGGGGGTGTACTCCACCTGATCCCCCACGTACAGGCTGTGACAGGGTTGGGGCAGGTACGGGCGTTTCACTGACCTGCGGCCCACAAAGTACTCCTTGCCGTCCTCATCATCCGCCAAGTTTTTCCTGCTTCTGAGGGGGGTGTATCATCGTTTTCCCACTTCGGGGGGCCGGGGAGGGGGCAAGAAGAATGCGTACATTTCGTAAGTAGCGTATGTAGAGTTCAAAATTTAAAGAACATCTACGAATAATACGAAGCGAATCTTACAAAATCCGGATTCGCTTCGAAGTTGAAAAAATGGAAGATTCGATACGAATCTACGAAGCTGTTTATTTTCCTCAGTGAATACAGTGGAGAAAAAATATTTAGTAGCTTTGCTTTCTCCTCATCGCTCTCTGCAACTCCCCCCTCATTACTCTGTAAGGGGCTGACATCTTCAGATTTATACTTTTTACTATTTAAATAGTTGAAGAACATTTTAGGGTTAGTTTTACTCTCTTTGGCAGTGAATCTCTCTGTCTCCATTTTTGGCTGCTTTTATTTGTCTTTTGAATGAATAAATGTGTAGTGGCTCACCAGTTATAAAAGTGGAGTGAAGGTGCTCCTATTCAGTGGCTATTACCCGTGGCCACACAAGTTTAATTTAAATTAGTATACAAAGGTGATGGGCACACTCCTCATCTGGTACACAGTCAGTTTTTGTTATTGTTCAAAAAGTTTGTGTATTTAAGGGAAATAACAAATATCTATTATGATGCTTTTTACTAAATGATAATCTAGACAGTTGTCTATAACTTTTAGACACACATATTTATTAATTATGACAAATATAAAAGTTGAATAGATAAACAATGCACCAAGGATCCTGTGGTTATAACTAAACACTTTAGAATTAAAAATAGAAATCAAAATGGTAAAAAAGGAAAAATATGAAAAATTAATTAAAAATATGCCAGTTACTATAAAAAAAGTCTTAGTAAGCATAAAAATGTCTATGGGAGTTAAACTGGAAGTCTACGTTTTGTTTTAAATCCAAATAGAAAGTGACAAAGTTGTTTTAGTCCATTAATATATTTATAGTAGTATTTATCCACTAATGAGGATAATGATAATGTCCTCCTATATGTTCATTCAATGTCCTCCTGTATATTCATTTAGTGCTATTTTCACATATGCCGTCATTCAATACTTTTTTACATATGCCGTCAGGTCTTTTGCACAACTATATCACATTGGGTATACGCTGGTTTATGTGTAACATAAAGCACTATGATGTCTCTGTATATAATATATTATCCTGTAAGGCTTGTACGTTACCCGCTCCTGGCGTTGTTTCTGACTGTTGCTTCCTGCACTGAATGCCGGCTTCCCGTTATGTTAGTGCGCTCGCTGTGTGAAGCGGCGTCCCACGTGGCGTCCCACGTGGGTACCCGCGGTCTTTGAGTGCGCTCTAGTGCTGGATGAATTCCAATACTTAGCCTTGTTAGATGAGCTGGGTCTCGGACGGTAAGATGCGCTGGGTCTCGGACGGCAAGCGGCGTTAGATCTCGGGCGGCAGGCGATGTTAGAATATGCAGGATCTCTTATTGTTAAAAGAGAAGGTGCAGGATATATCTGTGCTTTTCTTTAGACTGTAGATGATGTGTCACCACTATATAGATGGCTGAGTGGGAAACTGTCATTAAATCTGACTGGAGCTCCGTTTTCTCATTGCCAGAATCAAGGTCTTTTTTTTATATATAACAATAAGAGATCCTGCATATTCTAACATCGCCTGCCGCCCGAGATCTAACGCCGCTTGCCGTCCGAGACCCAGCGCATCTTGCTGTCCGAGACCCAGCGCATCTAACAAGGCTAAGTATTGGAATTCATCCAGCACTAGAGCACACTCAAAGACCGCGGGTACCCACGTGGGACGCCTTGTGGGACGACGCTTCACACAGCGAGCGCACTAACAGAACGGGAAGCCGGCATTCAGTGCAGGAAGCCACGGTCAGAAACAATGCCAGGAGCAGGTAACGTACAAGCCTTACAGGATAATATATCATATACAGAGACATCATAGTGCTTTATGTTACACATAAACCAGCGTATACCCAATGTGATATAGACCTGACGGCATATGTAAAAAAGTATTGAATGACGGCATATGTGAAAATAGCACTAAATGAATATACAGGAGGACATTGAATGAACATATAGGAGGACATTATCATTATCCACATTAGTGGATAAATACTACTATAGATATATTAATGGACTAAAACAACTTTGTCACTTTCTATTTGGATTTAAAACAAAACATAGACTTCCATTTTAACTCCCATAGACATTTTTATGCTTACTAAGACTTTTTTATAGTAACTGGCATATTTTTAATTAATTTTTCATATTTTTAATTATTTTTTCCTTTTTTACCATTTTGATTTCTATTTTTAATTCTAAAGTGTTATAGTGTTTAGTTATAAGCACAGGATCCTTGATGCATTGTTTATCTATTCAACTTTTATATTTGTCATAATTAATAAATATGTGTGTCTAAAAGTTATAGACAACTGCCTAGATTATCATTTAGTAAAAAGCATCATAATAGATATTTGTTATTTCCCTTAAATACACAAACTTTTTGAACAATAACAAAAACTGACTGTGTACCAGATGAGGAGTGTGCCCATCACCTTTGTATACTAATTTATTTGTCTTTTACATGTTCTATTTTTTTTTCCTTATAGTTTTTCAATGCTTCCTCGCTCCCCTCCTGTTTTAGTGATTTGAATGCTTTCTGTGATTTATTGCTTTCTTTACAGTTTTATTTATCCACATTGTTTTTTTCTTGCTCCTTAACCTTTTATTACCATAAGGTATGTACCTCTCACACTTTCATTGCTACTTGCCTCTTAGAGCCACACATCTCCTGTGAATGCAGATACGGTCTTATTTGCCACCTGTAGACACATAACCGCATATGTCCTCAGCCTCACAGTTTCACAGAGCTCCAGCCTCTGTACATAAACTACCTATTGCTATTATCTGTCACCCCAGCATTAGGAGATAACAACCCCTGTATATTCTGATCTTGCAGTCATACTTTGTTAATTCACTCCTTTAATACTTACTTACATACATTTGGTAGGTAAACCAACATACAGCCTACCATAAATAATTACACAGGGTTTGTTTGTTTCTGTTACTGTGGAAAGATATAGGCATGCATAGTAACTGTAGACAGAGATAAAGAGATCATATTTAATTAAGACATGTAAGACAAAATGTGTACCCACTGTGCCAATGAACAAATTTGATTTGGGGCTATTCCTAAGGGTATTATCTAAGTAGCCTCCCTGGTCTTCTCCCTTTAACCCATACACAGAGATCTGGACTCTGCTGAAGGGGAACTACAAGGCCACCACCTCTTGGAGTAATTTCTTTTCAGTGGCTGCTGACTCATTTGGGTAGAGAGACTGGTGCATAGCACCAAGTGATTAGGCAAAACCGTAGTCCAAAGATGAGCCGAGGTCAGGGCAGGCAGAGTATGTACAAAATTGGTAATCAGGCCAAAGTTCAGGTCAGACAGTACAAGATCTATACAGGCAGAGGTTAGTCATGGGAAATTAAAACATAGCATAGTGTACCTTTTTAGGGGACTAGCAAGCTAGAAACACTACTGTTCAGGCACCCTTCAACAGGGAAAGATGCATTAAGTACCATAAGAAGGTCAACCATAGGCTGGAACATATTTAGGTGTGTTGCACACTGGCCCTTTAGGAGCCAGTGGGACTACACCCTATTGGCAGCAGGAGGCACAGCAGGGGAAAAAGAAAGAAAGCCAACAACCAGCATGGTGTGGATGAGTAGTGCTCCCCAGCAGGAAGAAGCAGGGAAGTGCTGATGGGCAACGCCTACTGGAAGACAGGTGCACATCATGGGGCACCGCAGGAAAGAAACGGTGGACACAGAAGAGCTGGACCAGCTATATAACAGACTATCGGGAGAGGTGCTTAAAGATTAACTAAACCTTTATATAAACTTTGAATATGTTGTCCCTAATGCCCTAATAAAACTAAATATACTTTATAAATCAATTTTCTATTTTTACTACACTTTTCCCTGCCTAAAGCTACCATTCCATGTGTCCTTAAAACTCTGGTCTTTGTGCTCAGTGGTGTACGGAATACGGAGTACCTTTTATCAATGGGGCTGCAGCAGCGCTGTGAAAACAGGCAGGAGAGCACATTGCTGCTCCTTCCCGTGCTCTCTGAACGATTACTACCCTGTACCCATGTACTATGCCAGGATTAGCTGAGTGGAGAGGGCTCCTGCTTCTGTCTGCTCTTCTAAGCTAAGATCTGACATGCAGTTCTCTTAGCTTAGTGGAGCAGAAGCAGAGGCCCGCTCCACTCAGCTAATACTGGCATAGTACATGGGTAAAGAGTACCCATATGCTATGCTAGAAGTTAGTAATCCTCCGGGGGGCACAGGCAGGAACAGCAATGTGGTCTCCTGCCCGTAAACACAGCGTTGCTGCGACCCTTTCATAACATTCCCACCCCGTACTCCATACACCGATGAGCTGTCAGGGAAAAGTGTAGTAAAAATAGAAAATTGATTAATAAAGTATATTAGAGATAGTTTTATTTGGGCATTAGGGACAACATATTAAAAGTTTATATAAAGGTTTAGTTACTCTTTAATTTTTTGTTTAAATTGCAATGAAGCAATAGTCGTAGATAACCTTTAAAAGTAACAAACATTCATTATGAGCACCATTTTGTGTCACTAAGATTATAGTCTACCTTGTCGCTGGTAGATGAGGCCAACATATTCTTCTTCAAAAATATGCACAAAGAGCTTCTAACTCTCACATAGTAAGTACAGCAGTAATGCAGTTCAGTTTACATTTACTCATGTTTCAATGTTTGAATGTGTTTTTGTGCATTAAACAGTTTGCTGCAACTCGTAGAACTTGTTCGCTTTTGCATTGCAGTCAGGGGCGTAGCTATAGGGGGTGCAGAGGTAGCAGTCGCTACGACCCTTGTGCCGCATAAGAAGACACACAGAGCACTAAGGGAAGGGGGGCCCGAGCTGAACTTTTGCAACAGGGTCCATGAGTCTTTAGCTACGCCCCTGATTGCCGTCATGGTAGCATGTACCCAAACTCTCTTTGTGTTTAGTTTGGAGGTGCTGGTTTGACTCTCTTTTGCATTGTACATTTGGGGGAGTGGCTTCCCCTATTTAGATTGTGCACCCCTGTCCACCTGCCTGGTTAAAAAATCAGAGTATAAAATAGCTGGATTTACATTGCCCTGAAATGTGTGGGCCAAATGCCCAGAAGAGGCAAGACTGTTAGTGACGGTTCTGTCTGATAGAAGCCACCTTGTTGCTGGTAGATGGGCCTGACATATTCTTGATCAAAAATATGCACAAAGAGCTTCTAATTCTCATATAGTATTGTATTTTTCGCTTTATAAGACGCACCCAAGGTTTTAGAGAAGGAAAATAAGAAAACAATATTTTTCATCAGACCTCATATCAGATCCTCATATCAGACCCCCATAAATATCACGACATCGGATCAGACATCCATATCACGACATCGGATCAGACTTCCATATCAGGACATCACATCAGACCCCCATATCAGCCCTCCATGTCAGAACCCCATCAGCCCTCCATGTCAGAACCCCATCAGCCCTCCATGTCAGAACCCCATCAGCCCTTCATGTCAGAACTCCATCAGAACTTACATCAGCCCTTTATTTATGAGCCCCTTTAGACCTTATATCAGCCCTTTATTTCAGACTCCCATCACACCTCAGATCAGCCCTCAATGTGACACCCCATCAGACCTCAGATCACCCCTTTATTTCAGACCCTCTTCAGATCTTATATCAGCCCTTTATTTCAGACCCCCATCAGACCTCAGATCAGCCCTTTATTTCAGACCCCCATCAGACATTATATCAGCCCTTTATTTCAGACCCCCATCAGACCTCAGATCGGAACTCAGTGTGAGACCCAGATCAGACCTCAGATAAGCCCTTTATTTCAGACCCCCCATCAGACCTCCGATCAACCCCCATTGTCAGACCCCCCAGACATCTGATTAGCCCTCAATGTCATACCCCAGAGTCCCTTGCCAGAACCATCAGTCCTCAGATCAGAATAAAATAAAAAAAACTCCTCTTACCTCTCCTGCTCCGCGGCTCCTCTACATCTCCAGCAGCAGTCGTGCTCCCATGTCTTCTCTGGCTCAAGCTGCACTGGTCACCTGACTGCGTGCAGCATCAGATTATAGTGTGCACACTACTTTCTGACACTGTACGAGGACAGAACAGTGCAGCGCAGGCCCCAGGAAGGAAGACCAGGGAGGGTGAGTAGCAGAAGCGCTCATATGGCTTCACTACCCGCTCCCGGCATCTAATGCATACTAGTGAGCGCTTCCATATTGTAAGGGCTCACTAGTATTCGCTTTATAAGACACAATTTTTGAGGAAAAAAGTTTGTCTTATAAAGCGAAAAATATGGTAAGTATGGGTGTAAAGCAGTTTACATTTATTTACTCATGTTTTCAATATGCTGCAGTGTGCTACTACTTGTAGTATATATATATATATATATATATATATATATATATATATATACACACACACACACACACACACACATTTAAACATGTGTGTGAATTTATTAAAAATCTGAAAATTTAGCAGAGATAGCCAAGCATTTGTAACTTCCTATCCATAAAAAAATGATGGGAATTACAGAACCTATGAAACTGTTATTAAGACTGGTTGTTGACACTTAACCATATAATACTTCAAGAGGATCAGACCTCGGGCAGATATTATCCCCTGAGTGCCACGCTTTAGTCCTTAATTTAACACATAGATGAGGAGGATGAGATTGGGGAATAGTAACAAACCTAACTGTTTCCTTACAATTGTTACACTGAGCTCTGCTAATCTTCCATAGCAAATTCAAAGCAGTGCTTTCTTTCTTTAGAAACCCTACATTGAATGATAATGGTTAGCAGTGGACATACTCCTATACTACTGACATTATGTGTGCTTAGCAGCAGCTCACCAACCCAGACATGTATCTGACCTGAATAGAATAAAACTGCACAAGTTTTCATCATTCCAGACGTCTGCTGGGGTCATTCGTGTTACAAGAATGCGTCATGATGTAAACGTATCATGAAAAAGGTTTTAAACCTTGTCAAAAGGCTTCTGCAATTTCACATCACAAAATCACTGCTTGGTCAATTTCATCTGTAAATTATTGCTCTGCATCACTTTGCCTATCCAGTTATTTTTCTGTAATGATTAAAGGATCATATCAGATGGCACTTAGCATTGACGTCAGCAGATGCAGTAGTCTTCCAGGATGACTTGGGTTAGCATGTCGTTTGCTGGATATCGACCAAACAGTTCAAACAAGTCAAGCTGGGGTGAAGGCTGGGTTACAGTGAACTTTACTGAGCAAGTAAGTTTATATGTGAACACATCTCTTCATTATTGATACTGTATATGCCCTATACAAGCTGATGGCTACAAAATAACATCGAGTTTGTATGTTATGTAATTCCCAGCAGACCATATAAAGAAGTGGTGAAGAACATTTACATTTTGCATGCAATTTTACTTATGGCATTAAAAGTGCTCAGCCGAAAGAAAAAAAAAAACACCCTGGCCACTACTTAAAGGGGTATTCAGTTACCATAAATATAACTTATGTTTTAGACTAATTCATCATCAGTAATTACCTAATATAATGTAAATTTGACATATTTACCGTTCAGTAGTTCTAAAAGTAGTTTTCTTACTCTGCTACCCACTGTGTTTCCTCATAAGTTACCATGGCATCGACCTGTAGTTCTGAGCCTTTGTTAGGTCGAGCATGCTCAATGTGTTGCTATCAATTCTCTAGCTGAATGTTAGTGTGCTGGTGATTACTGATAAGAGGGGGCATGACCGGACTGTATATCAGGCAGCCAATCAGTAAACATCAACACTCACAGCAGGAAAGCTAGGGATTGTAGTCTTCAAAGTTTTATGAGGGAAGATCAGGCGCCATGATACTCTCAGTGTGTTGCAGGCTCACACAGGAGCTAGACAAATGGATTGCAAGATACATTGAAGCTCTGGTTATATGTACTGTATAGGTATGGGTTCTGGTTGGGTCACAGCTTGCAGCCTTAATGCAGTTTTTCAAAAATTAAGTTACTTTACTGTAATACCCCTTTAAAGGGGATGGCCATTATCTGGTTGCTGTTGACCAATGTGTCTGTAAGATGACTATATGGTACTTACTAATATAGCTTTTGTTGAAATTCTACCTTGTTTACAAAGTCTTTTGGACTGTGCACACACAGGTCCTGTCCAATAAGATGGCTGCTGATGGAGGGTCATGTGACCTGGAAAATCACCTCCATGGGATGCTTCCTCCATTCAAATACACCATGTCTGCCATCTGCACTTGTTCTGTTGGGAGTTTGGTGCAAGTGTGGTGTGATTCAATGGAGGAGACATCACATGGAGGTGATTTACCTGATCACATGACCCTCAGCCATTTTATGGACAGGCCTCTGTGTGGACAGCACAAAAGACTTTGTAAATAAGGGGGCATAACTAATGAAATATAGAAAATGATGCAGAATTTCAACAAAGGTTAGTAAGTGCCATATAGTCATCTCACAAACAAATTGGTCAACGGTAACCAGAAAGTGGTCAACCCCTTTAACATACACAACTTACAGACAGTGTTTAACATGTGATTCTATAGAAAATACCATATAAATACCATATAAATATCATATAATACATTCTCCCCTGTACTGTCACATCTCAAAGTATAATATTCACAACACACATTTCCTGTATAGAGTTTATTGTCATTTACTGTGGTTTTACACATTAGTGGCAGGCAGGGGCCAGTTAGTGACATTCTTTGCCTCAAGAATGTCAAGAATGATCTCAACTGTGTCCACATTGCAAAACAGTATATAAAGAGTGCATTCCTCTTCCTAAACAGAACTAAAGTTGGCCAGTACAGAGTCTACCTATTGCTGAACAATATTGTACTCAGTGGCATAATGTACGCTGCCATTCCCTCTTTTTTTTATAGAAACATGCCCTAGCCACGTATGGAGTGGCATCAGTGGATGACTCCATAAACCTCTCACGGTCCACTAAAGCCACTACAGTAACAATCCTCCATTACTAGGCCAGTCCAGCCATTCACAATCCCTATTTAGCCCCCATGGGCATTGGCAGCAGCACCCCAGAATTTCCTTTTTTCCACTTTCGTTCCTGGTCAGCCTTTCTCGGTGCACCCTTTAAACTAGGAAAAAAACTCACTGCAGTGTATACTGTAGTAAAGGAAGACTGTGGGCCTGCTGCTGAATGCTATTGCCATGCACTGGAGCACCCTGCTGGTGAAAGTGAATGGCATTGTTTGCAACAGCTCGGCACACACTCGAAGTTTGGCGCCTGCGGCAACCGCCCTTTGGCCCCTCATCCTATGCCACAGTGCCCACTCCCAAATTCCCTTTATAACAGCTGAAATTGCTGAGGGAAGAAGCCACCAACCAGGCATTTCTCCTGCAGTTGTCACCACAATGGAAATATGTTACCACTTGGGAGCCAGTCAGATGAACGGTTGTCCATGTAATAGAAGGATGGTTCCAGTTCTCTGGAAAAATAGCCATTCTCATTGTGCAATTCTCCATTCTGTATCATGGGGAAAGGAGAAATTCCCAAGCAGGAGATCTATGACATTCGTATGTCCAAATAGCCAACTTGATCAATTCTTGGCAGGCATATCACATCAGTATGCCAGCTTAACAGGTGTACAATAAGCAGCCATAGAAATAGGAAAACAATAATCCAGACAATAGAGAAAGCAGAACTTGCCGCTCTCTTCTGATATTTTATGATTGGAGAGGAAGAGGGATTTCCCATTTGCCTTCTATTACCCCAAAACCACCACCATTCTAATTTGCTTTTCTGATCTCACCTTAATCAGAAAAAAACATAGGAGCTTTTTTTTAAGACCGACAATTTAGACACTGGACTTAATAAAGGCCTATAGATGGCGGTGGTTCCTCTGAAGTAATGAAGAGGCTCCGGCCTTCACATAACTTTGGCATATCCTGCCCCAGTACTAAGTGTAAGACAGCTTCCTAGCTGTCGTACATTTAGACCATTTTCAACGCCTGAAACAGGTGTAGAAAATGGTAAATGAGACCAGACTACCTGTCCCCTTCCACAATTTTAGACCTGGCGTGAGTGGGCAGAAGTCGCAGACTGCAGCGCAACTAACCTTGTGCCGCAATCTGTGCCTGAAATACGCCTAATTTAGGCATATATCAGATTGCTAAATGGCCCCCATAATTTAATAGCTAAAATGGATTAAATAAAAAACACATGAACCATAACACATTGGTTGCTGCATTTTACTTACAAAATATTGCCATGTATGTGTGACTAGTTTATGGATGAAACAAGCAAACAAAACTCATATTACAATTTCTATACTCTATACTTTCTAGCATAAAGCAAAGCTTTTTCCCCGGAGCATTTGTTCACCACTAGTCCATGTAATTATCAAGTAAAATAATATATTACTTAAAGGGATTCTGTCACCACGATTTTGACTATTAAGTTATTTATAGCACTGGATTCAGCTGACTATAAGCATCTCCAAAACGTTATTGTTATAGGGCATAAATGAAGATCTGATGTTAAAAATACCTTTTTTATCAACTGTCAATCTCTTTCTTAAGGAGCCCAAGGGGATGTGCCAGCGATGTTGGAGCCCGGGCACGGCGATTCAGTTGGAGCCCAGGACCGCCCACCTCATTAATATTCACTTCACTGCTTGAAGCAGTGAAGCTCCGGCACGGCTGTAATCCCGCGCAGGCGCAGTACATCCTGTGAAGCTGTAGCCGGCAGACCGCACGGCGCAGACCACTTAATGTACTGCGCCTGCGCGGGATTACAGCCGTGCCGGAGCTTCACTGCTTCAAGCAGTGAAGTGAATATTAATGAGGTGGGCGGTCCTGGGCTCCAACTGAATCGCCGTGCCCGGGCTCCAACATCGCTGGCACATCCCCTTGGGCTCCTTAAGAAAGAGATTGACAGTTGATAAATAATATAACTTATACCATCATTATTTGTATTCTGAAGACACAACATAAAATATGCAAACTGTATATGTAGTAAAAATTCAACAGTGTGGATTGCACTAAAGATATTCTCCAACAGGTGGCAGGAGCGCACTATGAATTACCATGGCAAGAAAGACTCCTGTTATCATTCTGCTGAAGTCTCCAAAACATGTCAGTAAAATATGTGCCCTAAGCAAAAAACATAACAAAAACAGAAAGATAAAAGCCCAACAGATGTTGTATACAGCTAACGGGGTTGTAGCCAAACTGCCAAGCACTTCCTGTCATATTGACCTTACAGTTTTTACAGTCTATATGTATTTTACTATATCTGTTTCGTGTATTCTGACTAAATGCTGAGACGGTTATACATCTACATTCAGAGTTCAGTCACTAACATGAGCTAACATACAACATACCTACAACACTCTATTACTGCTTATTTGTCATAGTGACCAGTTTCTGATCTGTAAACAGGAAGCTGCATTACTAAACAGTACATTACCGCAAAACTGTGAGTTACATACAAACTGTTCTACCACACATTTACAGAAACTATTCTAGGAAATGCCTTAGAGGAAAACCTGGGTTTTAATGCCGTAGTTTATCCCCATAAGTTAATCTTCCCAAAAATATGCAACAAAACCAAGTGGGATATGTATGCTCTCATTAAAAAAAAGACATAGGTGTTGGATAAAAGTATGACCTACTACAAAGAATGAGTCAGTAATAGTCATATTTGTCAAGGGAAAACAGGTGGCACAGTGACAGGGTATTAGGCACGGTGCCAAGTGAAAGTACACCTCACAGATCAATTATTTGTGTCTGTGCTAGCAAAAGGTCTGAAAACATTATGGAAGGAAAACCATTTAACGAAAGTGCACTATTAATGACCCATGAAATTTGGGGATGAGGACAGTGGCATACCTAGAGAAGTAAGGGCCCCATAGCAAAGATCAAACAAGGCCCCCCACACAGGACAGAGGGGTTTCTGCCTAAACCCTTTTCAATGACCCTTGGGCCATTTTTCCACTGCCTCATTTGCTAAAAGTTGTTCCTTTAGAGGGTAGAGTCCAAACCAAGTTTTCACCCCCCGTAGAAGAGGAGATGATCCCAAGACTGGGCCGCTTCTTGCCCTGGGCCCTATAGCAGTCGCATGGTCTGCCGCTATGGTAGTTACGCCCCTGGATGAGGACAAGCTCAGAAAAAGTGAAAAAGCTCATGAGTCTGGAGTATTCATGAGTTAAACTCCATCTCTGCTCACTTAGACTACCTGACAAGCTCTGTTCAGTGTACCTCCTCCCCTGCTGCTGAAATCTCACACTGTGCAGTACAAGCTGTGATCTCCCCTGGTTCTTCAGTAAGAGCGAGTCTGTCTTCCATCAGGTTCAGAGTGGAATTACAGCTTCTAACTCAACTCTCTTTTTTAACTGCAGAACCTGACAACTACAGCTTATACTGAGTTAGTAGCTAGCTACTTTGAGCAAATGCATGCCAGAGACCGGATATGAGGACTGCACACTGTGTACTGATACAGTAATAACAAACATCCCTAGAGATTTAAGATATTAGTCACTATAGATTCTCACGAGCCTGAATTATATACTTTCTTATGCTCTAAATTAATATACTGGTGCAAAGCCAATTTCTCAATGTTTTAAAATAGATAGGGCCCAGCACTAGGGGGGATATGCTATATTTTTTTTAAAAAGCTTCATGGGACTGAGATCCAAGGATGGTTCTGCTAAATGTCCATCAGAGCCAGTCAGATAGAGAGTAACAATAATGGCATAAATCTGCAGTAAAATGTTTTTAAAAATATGTTCAACACAGACAGTACATCCCCACATCACACTACTACATTTGTGAAATATTAATGACGTGCACACGTAGACAGACAAATCGACAGATGTGAGATAGATAGATAGATAGATAGATAGATAGATAGATAGATAGATAGCGAAAAATGGACGAGGCAGCACGCTGGACTTGAAGTGAACAAGTGGATCTTTATTTCACCCAGAAAAACCGCAACGTTTCAGCTCTCTCTATGGAGCCTTTGTCAAGCAGTGAACACAGTGCTCAGTAAAAATATATATAGGCAGGTAATGCAATTAACATGATTATCCAAAGCAAATTAATATTATCAAACATTAGCCAAAATGAATAAATAGTGAGCTTATAACACACATATGATCGTGAACATCCTTATAAAAAAAGTTCTCGTGAGATTACACATATACCTAGTGTAAATAATACTGTAGTACAGTGATTGCCAATAATTGAATGAATCGTCTCAGGCAGAGATTCTGTCTTTTCAAAAATTGCTATATTTTTGGATCGAGTACTACGTCCCTTTGTTATCTGTGCCAAGTCATACATTAGGGATACTACTCATTTTTTGAACGCTATTAATAAGGTACATTTACCAGAAAATGTCATTTTGGCCTCATTTGATGTGGTCAGCCTCTACACCTCGATCTCGCATGATAGGGGGATCGGGGCTGTGAGAGACTGTTTAAGAAATACTGATTATTCAGATGCATGCCAGGTTTTTCTCATCTCACTATTGGATATTGTCCTGAAATATAATTGCTTTCTGTTTCAGGACGATTTTTTTGTTCAGCTGCATGGGACCGCAACGGGTTCCAACGTGGCGCCAAATTATGCTAACATCTACATGGCACACTTGGAAGAGGAGTACGTCTATGTTAGCCACCACTTCAGACAAGTTCTGGGGTGGTGGCGTTACATAGACATCTTCCTGCTTTGGTCTGGTTCGGAAGGGGAACTACGTGTTTTTGGTGAATATCTTAACAGTATTGACCCTGATGTGAAGTTCACCTTGGTGTTCTCACCTCAAGAAGTCCAGTTTTTGGATGTGATGGTGAGGAACCGAGGTAGTGTGCTGGACACTGATTTATATACAAAGGCGACTGACAAAAACACCTTATTAAGATATGACAGCAATCATTCAAGAGCCATGTTGAACTCACTCCCTCTTAGTCAACTTTTAAGGGTGAAGAGGATAGTGAAGAACGATAGCATCTCTGAACGCAGACTTAAAGAAATGGGTACCAAATTTAAACACAGGGGGTATCCCAGGAAACTTATCCAGTCTCATACTGATAAAGTGCTATCATTAAATAGAGAATGTCTCCTACAGGAGGATGTGCGAACTACACAGAAGCCATCTCGCATCCCTTTTGTATCTAATTATATGTCCGGCAGTGTAAAAATTAGTGAGATTTTGAGAAAACATTGGCCAATTCTGGGAAGTAATTTTTCTTAGATCCCTGAGTTCAACATCCCTCCGCTTATGTCATTCCGTCGTACCAGAAATCTAAAAGATCGTTTGGTCTGTTTGGATGCTGGTACAACAAAGCGATCTTTTAGTTCATACTTTGTTTCTACTAAAATAGGTTGTTATCCGTGTAACAATTGTGTGAACTGTTCCCTGATGCTTAAAGGTCCCCATTTTAACCATCCCCAGACTGGTGAGGTCGTTAAAATAAAACAATACTTAACATGTGATTCTTCATATGTGATTTATGCTTTGGAATGCCCGTGTCACCTTATCTATGTTGGTGAAACCACCTGGGATGTTAAAACCAGGCTCAACCATCACAGATATACTATCAGAGAAAAAACACTTGATTTACCTGTTCCAAAAAATTTTGCAGAGGCGAAACATAGTGAGAGGGATTTACGTTTTCGTATCATTGAACAAGTTTGTATGCCTAGGCGTGCGGGTGATAGAACATTACTATTTAAATGTAGGGAATTGTATTGGATATTCTTTTTACAGTACCTTAAACCTGTTGGCTTGAATGTAGAATTCAGGGTGGTTTGATTTTCCCATGTACAGAATGGGATTCGGAATTCTGTATGAGACTAGGATTGACACAGTGCTTTTTTCTATAATAATTATTTTTTATCTTCTTTCTTTAGATATATATATATATTATACAAGAAATGAGAAGGCTGTCCACCTCCTTTTTCCACTGCGATCCAAGATGGCTACCCTTAATATTTGGAAATAATTTTCATTCTGCCACGTGTAATACTGTGATTTTAATGTGAGCACATACTTTATCTCTTCTTCTAATAGTCCTTGTGTTGTGTGGTATACCCTGGTGCGCACTAGGGGACGCGGATTGCGCTCCCTGATGTGGCCAGGATTTATTCCCAATGTACACATACCACAATGAGGCGGTGACATAGGGGTCAATGGGATAACTGTATGTTGACATATGGGTAACGATCTGGGTCACTGGGGTGCTCCCGGTCGCCCCATGTGCGTCCTTGACGTCATCATCCCGGTTTCAACGCCGGGACGGGTGCCGCTTACAGTAGTTCCCGTGTTTTGTCCCTTGTCTAGCCACATCTGTTTATGTTTTGGTTGCCATGGCACTACATTGATCCGCACAAGCGTGGTGACTTCTTTAAGGTCCTGTGTTCCATTCCTAGTACTGGCAATTGGATACGGCGGGACGCATGTGCGCAGACCCTGTTGAGCTAGTGTGCATGCGCCGGCTGTATGACGCGGCCGCTTCCTAGTTCGCTCTTTCGATTTTCATACGCAAGCGCAGTTGCCTCTAAGGGACGCCGTCTGGATCCATGTGGTTTATGGTAAGGTATACAGCATGTACATATTATATAATTATGTTTTTTAACCACACCTGGTATTGATTCATTCAATTATTGGCAATCACTGTACTACACTATTATTTACACTAGGTATATGTGTAATCTCATGAGAACTTTTTTTATAAGGATGTTCACGATCATGTTTTTTAATCATATGTGTTATACGCTCACTATTTATTCATTTTGGCTAATGTTTGATAATATTAATTTGCTTTGGATAATCATGTTAATTGCATTAATTGCCTATATATATTTTTACTGAGCACTGTGTTCACTGCTTGACAAAGGCTCCATAGAGAGAGCTGAAACGTTGCGGTTTTTCTGGGTGAAATAAAGATCCACTTGTTCACTTCAAGTCCAGCGTGCTGCCTCGTCCATTTTTCGCTACTTTCAAGGATTCCCTAGTCCGGAATTATACCGAGGGATTAGCACCTGGCATCTCTGGGGTGCTGCTGTCTTGTTTTCCTATTGTAGATAGATAGATAGATAGATAGATAGATAGATAGATAGATAGATAGATATGAAATGGATAGGATATAGATAAGTAGATATATAGATATCAAATAGATAGACTGACAGACAAATATTAGATAAATAGATAGATATGAGATAGATAGATAGATAGATAGATAGATAGATAGATAGGTAGGTAGATAGATAGATAGATAGATAGATAGATAGATAGATATTATCATATTGAGGTTTAGTTATTTAATTTTAACAGTTTTAATGTTCTGTATGAAAGGAAAATGTACATGTTGACAATGATTTACAGTCCTGAATACTGGCACCTACACAGCTTGTATGTGTGATTAGGGCTGTTCTCAGCTATGGACAATTATTCTGTAGGAAAAGAAGACCAAAAAAAGGCAATATTTAAAGAGGACCGCTCAACTTTCCTGATATGTCTGTTTTACAGTCTGTACTGTCCAAAAATATTCACAGCTGTTGTGGTGAACCAGCCATGTTGTTTCTGGAGGTTAAACTTTTTCTCTAGATGGAGGCAGTTCCCCCATTTGCTTTTGGGGGTAGTTTACATGTTTACTTTTATACACATTGAACCTCGTTAGCCAAGTGAATGTCCAAACCCTGTTAGTTTATCGACCTCTTCCATAGATTGCACAGTACTGCATAGCTTGGTGTCATAGTGGAGTGATGTGTCATTAAAGAAAAACAAGTACATCAAGCTCTTTGGCAACTTTTTGTTTTCCAGCAATGTGAACCTGAGGGGAAAATACTTGCAAGATTTTTTTAAAACTCAACTACATGTCTCTTAACCCCACGGTCACAATAACGATCAAAATGAGTTTACTACAACCACTTCACAGCCAAGGTCCTTGTGGAACCCTAGCCTTAGTTTTGTTTCACTTATTACGCTCTTCGATGTGTTGTAATCTAATTTTCACAATCAGAAGATTTGTTGCTGCAATCAAAACTCAGTTCTATTTTGGTGGCAAGAACATGGATTTCCCCAAGCCCCAAATGGGATAGTCAATGACCTGTTGCTACTAACTAGAGATGAGCGAATCGAATCCCACAAAGTGGAATTCGATCCAAATTTCAGGATAAATTCGATTCGCCTAGAAGCCGAATTTCCTTGTGCTTCGTGTCAACGAATCAATGTATTCTGAAATAGTGTAAAAATAAAAAAAATACATACTTACCTCCTCCATTTGCTCACGACGGGCTGCCAGCCGTCATCTTGATTGAAGATCCGGGGCGAAATCCCACGCGTAGTGACGTATGACGTCACCACGCCGGCCGGCGTGATAACGTAATCTCGCGCCGCTCGTGATTTCGCTCCAGATCTTCAAGCAAGATGGCGGTGGCCGGCCCGTCGCGAGCAAATGGAGGAGGTAAGTTTGATTTAATGTATTTTTTAATATTTATTTTACACTGTTTTTACACTCAGACGCCGCGATCATGTATGAACGCGGCATCTGAGGGGTACAATGACGGGGGTTCTTAGCATACATTTTGATCAAACTGTATAAGCCCCCTTGTCAACATCACATCTTTTTTCTAGTGGGTTCATACAATATTGGGTGCAGCACTGCATGATGACAGCCACCACTGTAACATATCACCTCCAGGGGGGCATCCAAGCAGCCCAACAGCACCCCTAGTGCTAAGCTAAGTTCCTTTGTCTCTGTGTCACTCCATGTCAAAGACACAGCACTACAGCAACAACAGCACCATGTAGCACCACGTTTAGAGATCACAAAAGCCCACCTTTTCATGTGGTCTTAGACAACAGAATGAGTGCAATTACTGTAGGTATTAACCATCTAGCTAATTACAAAAAAACTTGGTCAAATGGGTGGAAAAACAAAAAAAAACTATGGGACAGAATATAAAGTTTACAGAAAACTACATAGACCACACATCCACACGTTGTACATTGATCTACTGCTACTAGATTCTTGGAATATTTTTTTGATTAAAATGTGTAATGTCTCTTGCTAACTTCATGGCAATTTCTTTCAAGTGGGCCCAGGTGTTTTAAATTTGCAGTAGACTGCATAAAGCCTTATTCACACGTCCGTGCTCAAATCCGTGAGCAGGTGGTCAGTGAGGCATTCGTGAAGCTGTCCGTGAAGGATCCGTGTTGCATCCGTGTTTCACTGACACTGAACAGCTGCAAAATAATTTTCAAAGCATCTCTTCTTAATGATCCGTGAAACACGGATGCAACACGGATGGCATCCGTGAGGGATCCGTGGTTTTCACGGACTCATTGACTATAATGGGCGTGAGGGATCCAGGAACACGGATCAAGATAGGACATGCATCCGTGCTAAAAACACTGACCCACGGACCGTGCTGAAACACTGATGTCTGAATATACACATTAAAATGAATTGGGACGTGTGCTGTCCGTGGAGAACACGTACAGCACACGTCTGTGAAACACTGACGTGTGAATAAGGGTTAAGGCTGGGTCTACATGACAATGTGTGCCACATGACATGGAGTTTGGATCTCACTGCACCATCACATCTAATGACTATGACTATGCAATAGACCACATACTGCAATGCGAAACTTCAAAAAAAAATGTGATTGCGATTTGCCTGCATTTCTGCTATTTGACTGTGTTTTGACATCCAAATTACAGCTCTAAAATAACCCTAAATTAAATATGTTTCCATTTAGTTCCAGCCTAAGGGCCCTTGCACACGGCCGTATGACCTCCGACATACGGTCCGTGAGTGGGCCATATGTCCCGGAGCGGCATTGATCGTATGCACGGGAGTGCACAGCATCATAGATTACAATGATGCTGTGTATGTTGGGCCGCCCGTGGTGCTATTGTCCTGCACACATAAGATCATATGAGTGTGGGACAATAGTCCCGTGGGCGGCCCAATGTACACAGCATCATTGTAATCTATGATGCTGTGCGCACGATCAATGCCGCTCCAGGACATATGGCCCTCTCACATATCGTATGTCTCAGAGGGTGTGTATGGTCGTGTGCAACGGCCCTAAAGGTGATTAGCTACTTGTTCTCAGTCTGTTTTTTTTATTTAAAAATCTCGGCGAAGAAATGGTATGTCATGAAATGACAAATTACATATTATCTGTGGAATCCCCCAATACTCCAATGTTACCTATGTGCTGCTCCTGCCAATCTCTTTTGCTGTCCGACAGTGATGACATTACGACCATCCGCACATAAGCTGTAGCAAATCACTGTCCTATGATTTCTATCTATAGTTTTATTTCTAATTCCTATCTAAAGTCTCTTCATATCTAAGAAACTAAGAACTAACTGCCAGGTATCTGTTTGGTTTTGTGTTCTGCTGTTACACAATGGTTCATGTTGTAAAATATATCAACTCATTATAAAATTTGACTAACTGTAAATGAGGCTGCCTGGAGAAATGTTCCATTGTTTGAAAGGAATGATTACACTATGCGCCATTTTATGACCATAGTACTGCAATTAATGTTATGTTGTCGTCATCAAGTCCTAAATTCCCAGACAGGAGTCTCATCATCCTGTTGTATTATTACCTAATCCATAACCATGTTCTTGAAAACTATATATCTAGGGCTATACATGGAAGAGGGGACACACATATGAAGTAGAAAAAAGAAAATCCAAACTTCCCTTCAAAGTAACAGTTCAGAAATAATCAGATAAACCTTGTGGCCACATCTATAATGAATTTGTAAGAAATGCGCCATGGATGTAGCGATGTGATCCTTGTCAATCAATCAGCCAATAGGTATTCGTTATTTCTGTCATACTTCTGTTCCAAAAAAATATTTCAATCATCTTAATTTTTTAGATATAAAAATAGAACAGTCAGTTAGTTTCATTTCATATGAAAGTAATACAATTAGATGGACATCAGAACTTTTAGGCAGCACTTACATTTTAGATAGATATCTTGACATTTTCCTATAGAATTTCATAATTCAGCCTAAAATGTGTTGGTATCATAGTGTTTGCAAAATTTGTCTCTATGGCAGTAGTGCAGTCACAAACAATTTTTCTCTGCTGTACAAACATAAAGTTATGCTCATATTTTCTACAGTGTCTTGAGAAAGTATTCATATCACTTGAACTCATTTTTTCATGTTATGCTCACAAACTGAAATGTATTTTATTGGAATTTGATGTGATAGACCAACACAAAGTAGCAAGTATGTGTGAAGTGAAAAGAAAATGATACATGGTTTTCAAAATTTTTAATAAATAAAAATCTGAAAAAAATCTAAAAATATTCAGCTTCCCTAAACTCTGATATCTCTAAATAAAATCCAGTATGACCAATTGCCTTCAGAAGTCACCTAATTAGTAAATAGTGTCTACCTGTGTGTAATTTATTCTCAGTATAACTACTAATTAGAGAAGCAGCCAAGAGGCTCATGGTCAACCTGGAGGACATACAAAGATCCACAGCTCAGATGGGAGAATCTGTCCACAGGACAACTATTAGTCATGTGTTCCACAAATCTGGCCTTAAAGAAGAACTCCCACTAAAATTTTTATTCTCTGACCTGTTAGAAAGGTGCATGATATAATCTGTAGTGAATGTCATTTTCTTATCAGTGACTGTTTCTGTGAGTAAAAACCTCTCTTCTTATTGTAGCTGGGTCATGTGACCAACTCCCTGACCTCCAACTGACCCAGGACAGAAAGCCAGTAACTGCTCTATTCATTCCTATGGGAGCCTCACTTTCAGTCTCATAGGAATACATAGAGAATTAGACTTCCTATCCACACATAAGTCTATGTGTGAGTTGGTGGGTCTAATTGCTGGTCACATGACACAGATAAGAAACTTCAGGATGATATAAGTCAAAAGTTCAGACACTGGTAAGAAAATGACATTCACTACACATTATATCATGTACATTTCTAGCAGGACATGGAATAAAATTTTTGTCGGGAGTTCTTCTTTAATGGAAGAGTGGCAAAAAGGAAGCCAGTCATTAAAAGTAAGCATAAGAAGTCCCGTTTGTAGTTTACCACAAGCTATGTAAGGGGATACAGCAAATATGTGGAAGAAGATGGTTTGGTCATGTGAGACCAAAGTTAAAGAGGACCTTTCACCACTCCTGACATGCCTGTTTTAATAGTTTCATGCATTCTCCATGAATTAGTAATTCTGGAGCATCTATTCTTATGACTCTATTTTGTGCCATTCTTTTATTATTTCAACTAAAAGTTAGGGTACAGAAGGGCGGTTATCAGTTGGGGGGGTGTACCTGCACAGTCTGAAATGGCAGCACTGATTGGGTAGAGTGAGTCTGTGCAGGTACACCCCCAACTTGTTACCTCCCCTCTGAAACCCTTACTGCAGACTGTTAGCAATTCATTCATAACTTCTAGTAGAAATAATAGAGGAATGACATAACATAGAGCCGTAAGAATAGATGCTGCATAATTGTTATTTCATGGGGAATGCATGAAGCTATTAAAATAGCCATGTCAGGAGTGGTGAAAGGTCCTCTTTAAACTCATTGGCCTAAATGCAAAAGGCCATGTGTGGCAGAAGACTAACACTGCACATCACCCTGAACACACCATACCAACTTTGAAACATGGGTGGTGTCAGCATCATGCTATGGGTATGCTTTTCTTCAGAAGGGACAGGGAAGCTGGTCAGAGTTGAAGGGAGGATGGATGCAGCTAAATACAAGGCAATCCTGGAGGAAAACCTGGTAGAGGCTGCAGAAGACTTGAGACTGGGGCGGAAGTTTACCTTCCAGCAGGGTAACAACCTTAAACATACAGCCAGAACTGCAATGAAATGGTTCAGATCCGAAGCATATTCATGTGTTAGCATGGCCCAGTCAAAGTCCAGATAAAAGCTCAATAGAATACATTTAAGTCTGTATTTGTAATGTGAAAAAATGTGGAAACATTCAAGGGGTGTGAATACTTTTTTAAGGTACTGTAGCTCTTTCCACAAACATTGCTCCTGTAGTGCTGTTTTCTCTGCAGTTCTTACTGCTGGTTGAATAAACTGATTTTCTCATAGTTAAAGAGCAACCATCTTTTCAATTGTCACCCTTCAACCAATAATATAGTTATTGATGAGAAACTTTGTAATATATCGTATTAAAGAAGTGTACAGTAAGTTATCACATTAAAACAAAAGAAAGCAGCAACTGATTGTTGAGAATGGGTGATAGCCAGGGGCGTAGCTAAAGGCTCAGGGGCCCTGGTGCAAGAGTTCAGCTTGGGCCCCCCTTCCCTCAGTGCTTTGTCTGTCTTCTTATGCGGCACAAGAGTCTTTGGACCCCCTCAGGCTCCTGCGCCCAATAGCAACTGCTACCTCTGCACCCCCTATAGCTACGCCCCTGGTGATAGCTGCATTAACATGTACTGTAGCAATCATCCTCTCTGGAGATGAGCAATTGCTACTGCTATCATACATTCCAATGCAGATTAATTGGAAAACAATTCACACAAGTGTGCTGCCAGCAAACAATGATTTTATATACAGATTTTCTTTGAGAGATCGGTGTGAGGAGCAGACGGACACCTTATCTCTTCTCTCTGACCTTATAAACACTCATTAAAGCTCAAAACTCCTTACCTTACTGATAAGAATGTGGCTTAAATAAGTGTTTATGACCTCTCAGGACTTCACAGATAAGGGTAATTAGATGACCGGCACAAAGTGAAAGTACCAGTCACCGAGCTAGACAAACAGTTACCCCTTTCTGACTGAACAGCTCAATATTTTTAATAAAGACCAATTGAAAATATGATTTTTAGCCAAAAATAAGTTAAATGCAACCATAAAAAAATTTACTCCAAAGGTGTACATAGCCTTTAAGTCCTCATTTCCAGTTGGCAGTGTGTCCCTACACAATTTGACATTGTCCAATCAGTTGTAAAAATTCAAAATCGTGCAGAGATAAACAAATTTAACAAGGGGAATAATAGTTATAATATCAATTCAGGAGGAATAACAAATGGACGGCACAGTACAGAGTTGTGAGAAAAGGTACTCTAGAATTGTCATTTCATGAGGAATACAATTATTTACTGTCTGGAGTGGTGACAGGTCCTCTTTTAATGAAATGCCATGTATCTTGCATGAAACTAAGTCATAGTAAACTGTACAAATACTACAAATACCATTAAACACAGCTGACAAATGTATCCTTATATTTAGCACATTTTGAGAGCAAAGCAAACAAAGATAAGGACGTGTCTAAGAATTCCCACAGGTCTCAGTAAATATAGTCCATAATAAATGTTTGGAAATATGGAAACATATATACTGTAGTAAATATTTCTAATTCAACAGGTACAATTGACACTTTTATGGTTAGAAACAAGTCCCTATAAATATATTGAAATTTCAATTCCAGCAAGGTCAGACTGGCTACAAGAGTACCAGAAGATCCTCTGATGAGCCTAGGCTTTCACACGATAATGACTAGGGTGTATTTTTTATTTGATGGATCACAAACAACCGATTAGACCTTATTAGTGAAATATTCTGTGTGTACAAGGATGTAAATAAGGTTATGATGTGAAGTGTTACACATGGAGAGATCATTTCCTCTGTTAGACCCAAAGGACCTCAGTTAAAATACAAGTTCCTAGATTGCCATATGTTAGCATAGGAGTATTCTGACTGTATGGTAAGGTTGTCAGAAAATGGTGCTAGCACTTATTACGGTTTATAAACTGTGTTGTATTTTAGTCTGTCAGTAGGAGATTTATTAGTTTTGAGTTTAATTAGATTATTGGTTTTCATCTTCCTATAAAATTAATTTGTCCAAAAGATAATTGTTTTATTGGTTTTCATACTCTTAGTAAATTCCGGTTGAGGCATTAAACAGAAATGTATCACCTATCATTTTGTACTGATTTTAAACTAGTTAGTGTAAAATGTTCCTTTTTCATAGGCGGGACTTTTTACACTCGGCACTCAGTGGGGTTTTATCACTACTGAGGGCACTTTGAGGTGCTTTATTACTACAGGTGGCACGGTAGAGGGCATTTTTACTACTGGGGCACTATGTGGAAAATTATTCCTACTGTGGACCCCATGGAAGCAATATTACTTGGGGGGGGGGGGCTATGGGGCCATGATTATTATTGGGCACAATGTGGAGGGCACTACTACTAATGAATGCACTAATGCGAAGCATTATCACTACTGGGGGCTTTGTAAGGAATACTATTACTAATAAGGGCCCTCAGAGAGAGAATGACTGCTTTTGGAGAGGTGCGTCGCCTGTGTGCCCATTTCCAAAAGTACACCTACAGCTTCCGCTGGTCTGGCAACACTGCAGCAGCTCTTACACTTGCCAGCTCACCGACTGCTGTGCGATCTGAGCACACGCTGGAACTTCACCTTCCACATGTTGGGCAGGCTTTGTGAGCAGCAGAGACCAGTAGTGGAATACCAGCTGCAACGCGTTCAGCGCCTTTCCAGTTGCTCACAATAAAGGTGGGCGGCTCTGCATGTGGAAAAGGTTCTGATAAGTGGCCTAGTGTCACAAGGAGGGAAAAGTTTTTGAAAATGGTAAAGGAGAACCTAGCTGACCGTGTCAACGTCCTCAGCGATCCCTCTGTGCCTTATAATTATTGGGTGTCTAAGCTAGACACGTGGCACGAACTGGCGCTCTACGCCTTGGAGGTGCTGGGCTGCCCTGCCGCCAACGTTTTGTCGGAGCGGTTATTTAGTGCTGCTGGGGGCATAATAACTGCTAAGCGCATCCGCCTGTTAACTGAAAATGCTGACAGGTTGACACTAATCAAAATTAACAAGGCCTGGATTGCCCCTGACTTCGCTACACCCCCAGAGGAAAGCGGCTGAACATAAAGGAACTTTAAATGTGGCTTTTAAGGTGTATTAAATACACTGTATTTCCATTCACCCCTTCCTCTTCTTGTACTCTTCCTCCTCTTCCTCCATCATATCAAACTGCTTATTAGGCTGCCCTTGAATTTAAATATTTAAGAGGTTCACCAGCAGGCCCTCACACCTAATTTTTTAACCTAAAAAATTAACCTCACTCTGGTCCTCCTCCTGACATGTTGACCTAACAAGAACCTGTCTTGCGCCGCCCTGCAAACTGGGACATGAAGCTACGAGTTTTGGATGATTTTGTTTCTTGCACTCTGCCAGCAGACACTGTTTCACCACGCCCAGAGCCATGGCCTCTGTGTGCACCATCAGCAGCATGCCCACTTCCCTGTCCCTTACTGCTCGCCTTGCGCATATGAAATGGTATATATGCAAGTTTGTCAAAAGTACAGTTGCGCAGATTTTTTTTAGTGTATGAGCAGAAAAATTTCACCGAATGTCAGAAATATTTAGAATGAGCAAACGTTATGCAGCAGGCGCAGCGCAGGTAATGTCACATACCTGTGCTGCGTGTGCAGTATAACCTTTCTGTATCCTAAATACCTGACATCCAGTGTATTTTATTTTGCCGTTATTCATATAATGTATAACGTTTGCGCAAGGAGGCACAGATAGTGTAGGGATAGGATTTGGCTAGGCAGGGCTAGTTGTGTTGAAAAGACCCAAAAGTCCTTTTAAGGACTATTGTTATATCTGGCTGCAATATTTTTATTCTTGATGGTCAAAATTTGCGCAAGTTTGCCTAATCTTAACACCAGCTGTGCAGTGTGTGCAGTGCAATATTTGTTTCTCCTATATACCTGACATTTATTGCGTTTTTTTCTGCCGCTTATCACGGCGACATTACATGTGCACTACAATGTTTGTTTCTCCAATATACCTGACATTTATTGCGTTTTTTACTGCCACTAATCACGGCGACATTAGTAATGTTGCCTTGTATAGCGGCAGAAAAAAATACACCGGATTTCAGGTATTTGGGATACACAAATGTTAGACAGCAGACGCTGCAAAGGTGGTGTTAAGGTCAGGCAACCTTGCACAATTTTTAACCTACCACAAAAATAATATATTGCAGCCAGATATAATATCCCTTAAAAGGGCTTTTCAATAGAACAACTAGCCCTGCCTAGCCAATTTCTATCCCTACACTATCTGTCCCTCCTTGCGCAAACTTTATACAGCAGACGCAGCGCAGGTAATGTCGCCTTGATTAACGGCAGAAAAAATGACACCGTATGTCAGCTATATAGGATACAGCAACGTTCTAATGCACAAGCTGCACAGGTGGTGTTAAGGTCAGGCAGACTTGCGTTCTTTTTTCCCCAACAGAAAAAAATAAATTACAGCCAGATATAACAATAGACTTTTGTGTCTTTTTAACAGAAGAACTAGCCCTGCCTAGCCAAATGCTATCCCTACACTATCTGTGCCTCCTTGCGCAAACGTTATACAGCAGACGCAGATGAGATACCGTCGGCTTGATTAGCGGCAGAAAAAATAGCAAGGGATGTCAGGTATATAGACTACAGAAACGTTATAATGCACACGCTGTACAGGTGGTGTTAGCGTCAGGCAAACTTGCGTTCTTTTTGCCCCAAAAGAAAAAAATAAATTGCAGCCAGATATAACAATAGACTTTTGTGTCTTTTTAACAGAACAACTAGCCCGGCCTAGCCAAATCCTATCCCTACACTATCTGTGCCTCCTTGCGCAAACGTTATACAGCAGACGCAGCTGAGGTACTGTGGCCTTGATTAGCGGCAGAAAAAATGACAATGGATGTCAGGTATATGGGATACAGAAAGGATTAGAATGCAGACGCTGCGCAGATGGCATTAAGGTCAGGCCACCTTGTGCAATTTTTTACCCCCCAAAAAATAATAAATATATTGTAGCCAGATAACACAATAGCCCTTAAAAGGGCTATTGAGCCGGGTCACATGTCACCGGGTGCACGCGTTCCCGGCCAGCCAATCACTGTAATGCCAGTAGCCAAGATGGCTACGACATTACAGTGACTCCAGTACCGCCCCACACGCTGATTGGCTGCGTAGCAGCCAAGAAACTTGCGGGGAGGGGACTCGAGCACCACATGGTCCCGGGCGCCGCCATGCTCGACCGAATACGGTATTCGGCCGAGCATGCTCGCTCATCACTAATTATCTTCACTTGCTATCTCAAATGGAGCTCACAATCTAAGTTTCTTATCAGTATGTTTTAGGAGTGTGGGAGAAAACCATAGTACCCGGAGGAAACCCAAGCAAACACAGGATGAACTGACAAACTTCATGCAGATGTCCTTGGTCAGATTTGATCCTAGGACCCCAGAACGTCCAGGGGCACCTTAACAGGCGGCAGATTTTGTGGCCGAAAATTCAGCAACTGAAAATCAGTTCCATTAATTTGAATGGGGCAGCAAGCACATGGATTTCTGCAAGCTTCATTAAGATGATTGGAACTGATTTTCACTTGCAGAATTTTCTGTAACAAATTCTGCATGTGAAAGCGCCCCAAGGCACCAGTGATAACCATTGAACCCCTGTGCTGCTAAAATGCAACATGATCTAGGTATGGGTTTTTTTGCTGCCATTTGACCCCAAAGCACTAAAAAATGTAATGAAAACTGCTTGAAATGCATAGTGTTTTATTACAAGCATTTTAAAAGTGTGTGTGTATGCGTTTTACTGAAAATATTTTTATAACAAATCTCTTAACTTTAATCCTCCCTTTCTCATGATTTGGATCCCTTTGGCTCCAATAAAATTATCTTAGTAAATCATCTAACAACTTCCCTACAGTTCTAAACTTGCAGACCACTGGGCCCATGGGAAAGAACTCGAAATTTTACAAGGGTAGGAAGTAACTGTAGACAACAGTACAAAAATCCAGAATTTCTGTAGAGAAGCACTGACATATTACTAATATGTTGCATGTACTAGGTACATCTGTAAACAATTATAAATTACAAGATGTTGTCCTGCATAAAATGTGCTTTGACAAATCTCAATGAAAAAAATAGGTTAAAGGGGTATTCCCATCTTAAACAATGGGGGCATATCGCTAAAATAAACCCCCAATGTCTGATAGGTGCAGGTCCCAACTTTGGTACCCGCACCTATCTTGTAAATGCAGCTGGCAAAGCACCGGAGAGTACGCCGTGCATGTGTGGCTATCCTCCATTCAGTTCTATGGGGCCGCAAAAAATAGCCGAGCAGTGGCTCAACTATCTTGTAAAAGCAGCTGGCAAAGTGAAGGAGGGTGCACTGCACATGCACGGCTGCCCTCCATTCATTTCTATGGGGCCGCTAAACATATAAGAGCTAGCTCCGTCACCCTTATAGAAGTTGGCTATTTTGGCAGGCCAATACGAATGCTTGGTGGTGGTCTGATCCGGCACTCCCGGCCACCTTTTTGGCGGCATTATTTTTGGCTGTATTTATGATATATGCCCCCCATTGTCGAGATGGCAATACCCCTTTTAGAGTCTAACTAAAATGTGTTAATTATAAGCACAAAACATTTTCTACAGAGAGATCAGTCCTATAATAACTACACAGGTCAGGGTCTTCAAGTGAAGGGACCTCCACTGTAACACCAAAATTCAAGTAATGTGGAAGGAAAACCAATGACCCATCTAACACCAATAAAATACTCTTCAGCCACTTCGTATACAGGTGCATCTCAATAAATTAGAATATCATCAAAAAGTTCAGTAATTCAATTCAAAAACCCAATCTCATATATTCTATATATTCATTACACACAGAGTGATTTATTCCAAGCATTTATTTATTTTAATGTTGATGATTATGGCTTACAGCTAATGAAAACCCAAAATTCAGTATCTCAGAAAATTAGGATATTGTGAAAAAATTCTATATATTATACACTCATGGTGTCACACTCTAATCAGCTAAGGCCTGTTTCACACTGGCATTAATGGTTCTGGCAGGCTGTTCCAGCAGGGGAAAGGCCTGCCAGATCCGTAACTACCATGTGCAGCTAGAAGTCCATTTGGCCCCTTTCGCTATAATGGGCACCAGCGGAAATCTGGCCGTGCGTGCAGCGGTATTCGTCCTGCCGCCTCTCGGCATATCTGCCGTGATCTCCGCCTGTACCCATTATAGTGAAGGGGCCAGAGAGACTTCTGGCAGCACACGGCTGCACACGGTAGTCACAGATCCGGCAGGCTGTTCTCCTGCCGGAACCATTAACGTCAATGTGAAACAGGCCTAATCAACACAAAACCTGCAAAAGTTTCCTATGCCTTTAAATGGTCCCTCATTCTGGTTCAGTAGGCTACACAATCATGGGGAAGACTGCTGACTTGACAGTTGTCCAGAAGGCAGTTTTGGCTCTTCACACAGTGCTGTATTCCTGTACATGGAATTCTTCAGCCATGGTGCACCAAAGAGAAAGAAGAAACTAATGCACCCAAAATAGTATAAAATAACAATATGAAAGTCCCTAAAACTCCACAAAGACATGTAAGATACCAGGCAGATGCCATGCCAAAGGGAAGGGAGACAAATTCTTCTGAGCTGAATCATCACTAAACAATGTGCTACACAATGATGAGCAAAATGAAGCACAAAATAATTCAGGCAAAATTAGATTTTAGATTTAAAATTTGTATTAGTACACAAATTACACAAAATAAGAACAATCTAAAACAGATAAAGGTAGATATAAAAGAGCTTTGTAAATTTCAGTGCACATTATTATCATATTTCTATATTTTCATACTGTTATTTTCATAAGGCTATGTTTATCGCTACATTGGAGGCTTCATTCAAAGTCTGTGTGGAAAATTTGACAAGAAAAAAGGTATGCATGGAACGCTATTGTTTCTGTCAAAACAACAGATTCCATTTTAAGTCCATGTGGTCTGCTGGTTTTGGTCATACGACAGATCGGACACAGAAGCCATAACACAGATGTGAACATTGTCTTTCATTTACATATTATAATTATTGTGGTTATTTATCAGCAAATTACCATATAGATGCTGTTTGTCCGCAAGACCATGTTTTATGCTCAGGTCTCTCAATGATGTAATCATGATTTCGGTAAGTTTTTATTTATGCTGTTGCTGATCATTCTCCTTTCCTTATACATTTTTCAAGTATAACTAGTTGTCTACTAGACTAAAGTTTTACATGATAGGGCATTCATTGTACCCCTTTCTCTGAAATCTCTGGCTGTGAGGCACCCGATTTGTGCAAAAAGCCTACATCCCTATCTACAGTAGCCTTTTAGGGGGTTTCTTACAATTGATGGCATCACTTCCTCATTCAGTCCTCAGAATGTAGGAGACAGGTGTTATGGTCTGTTCGTGTCATAATTAAGCTGGGTTCACATCACATTTTTGTCATATGTTTAATGTATACAAAAAATGTATTTGTTAATGGATGCCCCAGACAGATGCCTTACAATGGAATCCTCCACTAGAGTGTAGCACTCTTTTGCATCCCGCAAATTCCAGCAAAAAAAACAAAAACATATTTGTTAACATATATATTTTGTTTTGTTTTTTACAATGGAATTCTATTGTGACAGACTCCAATGTATGGCATCCGTCTGAGGCATCCATTTAACATATAAATTATTTGTATATGTTAAACGAATGACAAAAACTTGGTGTGAAACCAGCCTTACTTGTTACCTGTCCAACTGTAGTGCTGCAGAATATGTTGACACTATACAAAGACTATTCAGCTTATTGCATCGTAGCAATATGCCATAATGTTACATGATACCCCTTTAAGGTTTTAAAGATATTGAACTGAATAATTCTGCTATGACATATATTTAATATTTTTTTTATTAAAGGGAATGTGGCAAGTATAACATTTATTCCCTATCCACAGGATAGGGGATAACAAACTGATTGGTGGGGGTCCAGCTACAAAATACTGCTTCTTAAAGGGGTTGTCCAAGTTATGACAAAAAATATATAGCACTGTAAATCTGATGGGCAGCAATATATAACTAAGTTAAGCAAGTTTTAGGCAAAAAAATCCATATTTCCTAATTTCCCTGGTTCTCTTCTGGTCTTTGTTTACATGCAATAACAACAATCTCAGCCCCTCCCCCTTCTGCCCCCCTTCTCTGCAAAGGCAGTGAATATAAGTGCTGTGAGTACATGTCTGCCTGCTGGAATACTCAGCAGCATGTTGTATGTGTAGGACTACAAGTCCCAACTGTTCTCCCTACCTGTTCTTGTACAATACAATTCCTCTACAGCTCTTGTGCCCAGCATTTGTCTCCTCTCACTGCTGCAGCTACTGTTTGTTGTAAAGCCTTGAGCCCTCAGTGTGTTCTGGCTGAAGGGGTTAATATTTTATCTGAAGGAATCCAAGAAGAGAGCAGATAGCAGGAGCCCGGCAAAGAAAGGGGGCGTGGCCAGTGACGTCTCATGTACAGACTGTTATCTGAACTCTGAGGCTTGTGAACGAAACATCACAGAGCAGAGAGATAAGGTGACATCACAGGTCATGTGACCCTCAGTCAACTCTGAGAAACCAGCAGCTTTAGAAACACAAAGTATATGGGAAAGTTGTTATACCTGACAAGTTAGAAACATACAAAGAACAAAAAAATAACTCAGACAACCCCTTTAATTCAGTTTTGCAGTTTCCTTTTATCATACAAGACTTTCATTTCATTCATTATTACACTAAAAATACTTTAGCTGCGTACTCTGCAATTTAGGAATTTTTCTCATCGCAGAGTGGATTGTCTTGGGTGTGGGGTTAAATGTCTGCGATCGGCATCATTGCCAATCGCAGACATTAGCCCGCTGTGCTCGTAAGCAGTTGCCATTTTTAAAGAATAGACTGCCACTGTACCTGTATGGCAGCGGTCCTGAAGGGGTTACGTACATCATTAACATGTTGCCTAATCTGTCTTCAGAGCTAATGTATGGTTTTCCAATGCTGAGGGTCTTACAGTTAAAAAAGTAACATATTTCTACACGCTTCTAGTAATCACACTAGTTATAGTTGTTATTAGTTGCTTGTCTTTACAAATTCACATTCTGTACCTGCCTGGGTTCTTTCTTTCCAAGCATGTGCCCAGGTGTGTAACTGGGGTAAAATGGCTAGACTAATCTGCCCCCTTGGGTATGTGACTGATAATTGTAAAGTGATGACATCCATGATATTGGGCTCTAAACGCAGAATCTTACAATATTTGGGAGTCTTCTTTTCACCTCTTTTTGTCTTATGTCAAAAGCGCCTATTAGTCTCAATAAAAATAATCTCAAATGTATTTATCCAATTCGTCATTTTTGCAGGACTGCATGCAGGAGTTTTTTTCCATCTAAAATAACAGATCTCAGATGGAAATGGCTCAAATGGATGCCAAATGTGCAAAACTGAGCATAACGGATGCTTACAAAACAGGATACTGTTTTTGTTTATTTTAGTGTTCTTCTGACGGATGAGAAGAACGGAACAATAAACGGTGATGTGAACCCGGCCTAAATTTCTCATTGCACTCTTTAATGTCAAATGTAAACCTTTCAAATGTAAAGCCGTGATTTTTGCGGATGTTTTAGCTACTTCTATAGCTTTTTGTAATACAGTGCCTTGCGAAAGTATTCGGCCCCCTGGAACTTTTCAACCTTTAGCCACATTTCAGGCTTCAAACAAAAAGATATAGCATTTTAAATTTTTGGTGAAGAATCAACAACAAGTGGGTCACAATTGTGAAGTGGAACTAAATTTATTGGATCATTTAAACTTTTTTTGTAATAATAAAACTGAAAAGTAGGGCGTGCAAAATTATTCGCCCTATTTACTTTCAGTTCAGAAAACTCACTCCAGAAGTTCATTGAGGATCTCTGAATGATCCAATGTTGTCCTAAATGACTGATGAAGATAAATAGAATCCACCTGTGTGTAATCAAGTCTCCGTATAAATGCATCTGCTCTGTGATAGTCTCAGGGTTCTGCATCATGAAGACCAAGGAACACACCAGACAGGTCCGTGATACTGTTGTGGAGAAGTTTAAAGCCGGATTTGGATACCAAAAGATTTCCCAAGCTTTAAACATCCCAAGGAGCACTGTGCAAGCGATCATATTGAAATGGAAGGAGTATCAGACCACTGCAAATCTACCAAGACCCGGCCATCCCTCTAAACTTTCATCTCAAACAAGGAGAAGACTGATCAGAGATGCAGCCAAGAGGCCCATGATTACTCTGGATGAACTGCAGAAATCTACAGCTGAGGTGGGAGAGTCTGTCCATAGGACAACAATCAGTCGAACACTTCCCAAATCTGGCCTTTATGGAAGAGTGGCAAGAAGAAAGCCATTTCTCAAAGATATCCATAAAAAGTTTCGTTTACAGTTTGCCACAAGCCACCTGGGAGACACACCAAACATGTGGAAGAAGGTTCTCTGGTCAGATGAAACCAAAATCCAACTTTTTGGAAACAATAAAAAATGATATGTTTGGCGTAAAAGCAACACAGCTCATCATCCTGAACACACCATCCGCACTGTCAAACATGGTGGTGGCAGCATTATGGTTTGGGCCTGTTTTTCATCAGCAGGGACAGGGAAGATGGTTAAAATTGATGGGAAGATGGATAGAGCCAAATACAGGACCATTCTGGATGAAAACCTGTTGGAGTCTGCAAAAGACCTGAGACTAGGACGGAGATTTATCTTCCAAAAAGACAATGATCCCAAACATAAAGCAAAATCTACAATAGAATGGTTCAAAAATAAACGTATCCAGGTCTTAGAATGGCCAAGTCAAAGTCCAGACCTGAATCCAATTGAGAATATGTGGAAAGAGCTGAAAACTGCTGTTCACAAACGCTCTCCATCCAACCTCCAACCATGTGCAAAACTGATAGAGACATACCCCAAGCGACTTGCAGCTGTAATCGCAGCAAAAGGTGGCGCAACACAGTATTAATGCAAGGGGGCCGAATAATTTTGCACGCCCCACTTTTCAGTTTTATTATTACAAAAAAGTTTAAATGATCCAAAAAATTTCGTTCCATGGGTACTTACCACCATCGGCGGCGTCTTCACAGGCCTTTAGATGCCGTGATCACACGTGACCACGGCATCTAGTTGCGTCTAAATCCGGAAGTGTATGCTTCCGGGTGGTGTACAGACACCCCGTGTGGCCAATCGGGGTGTCTGTACACGATCTGAAAGCTGTAAACCTCGCTGATGAGGCTTACAGCTTTCAAAGTGCAATTCTTAGGCCAGGATAAGAAATAAGCAAATACGGTCATTAATTCAAAATTAAAAGACCCTCATTGCTCATAAAGAAAAAATAAAAAACACAATCTATTTGCTCATATTTGAGCTTTAAAATAATCACAAAATATTTTAAAAAAATGTTAAAAAATATATAAAAAAATAAAAAACTATAAAAGTTCAAATCACCCCCCTTTCCGTATAATTAAAAAAATAAATACCTAAATAACAATAAATATAGACATCATGGGTATCACCGTGACTGAAAACGCCCGTACTTTTAAAATATTAAAAAAAATTCCAATACTGGCGATTCGCTGTTTTTTGTTGCTTTTTTTTCTAAAATAAATTAAATAAAAAGTGATCAAAAAGTCATAAACACCCCAAAATGGTATCAATAATAACTTCAGATCGCCCCGCAAAAAATGAGCCCCCATACAGCTCCGTACACATGAATCCCAAAAAGTTATAGGGGTCAAGATATGACAAAAAAGCCAACTTTATAATTATTTTATCACTATCAAACGCAGGAAAAACTATACATATTAGGTATCGCCGGATTCATACTGACCAGTAGAATGAAAGTAACTGGTCTGTTTTAATGAACATCGAACGCTGTAAATAAGAAACCCGTAGAACTGTAGCAGAATAGCGTTTTTTTTTGTAATTTCACCCGATTTGTAATTTTTTTCCCGCTTCCCAGCACACCATATGCAATATTAAATGGTGGCGTTGGAAAGTACAACTTGTCCCACAAAAAACAAGCCCTCATACAGCTATGTGAACAGAAAAATAAAACAGTTATGGCTGTTTGAAGGCAGAGAGCGCAAAACGAAAACGCAAAGCCGAAAAAACCTCCGGGACTGAATGGGTTAAAGCCTGAAATATGGCAAAAGGTTGAAAAGTTCCAGGGGGCCGAATACTTTCGCAAGGCACTGTGCCTTGGTCAATACATCAAACTGCGTCTTCTCCTCCTCTAGAAGGATACACATAAGCCTCAAGGAACTTACTTTATTTTTTCTGACTTCCGGCTTTCCCTAACAGTAGTTGTTTTCAGCCTGGGGGCTGAATTAACCTGTATTCTCAGTCTCCTAGGACTATATTGTTCTTTAGATAATTTTCAACACTTTGGGTTTTCTACCAAGAACTTGAGTTATATAGTTTAAACCGCTCAGTCAAGTTCTCAAATGAAACATTTAAAGAAGTGTTTTGTGTTGGGTGTGGTAAATGTCCCTCAGGGAACACATTTCATCTAACCAACTGTCAGCATTCAGATTAGAGAAAAATAATGCCAGCCATACACCAATAGATATAGATGAGCAGTTATAAACAAGTGTGGACACAATGTTAACTATAGAGCTGAACAGTTAAGTTTTAATAGGCTTCACTAACGAGTAAGAAATGCAACACCCTGAGCCTAAATTGAATTTTTCCATCATCAGCTCTTTAGTTAACATTAGATTGCCTTGGGTGCATTGACCTATAAACTGTTTTAGTAATTGTAAACAGGTCACAGGAACCACCCATAGTTCCTTCCCCAGTCCTAATTTATCTTAAAAGTATTTACTGTAATCTGGGACATGAGCTGCATATGTTCACAGGGAGAAACCGTGCTAAAATATTGTTAGGGTAAATGCAGAAATCCAATAATGGCCGGGCCTGAAAAGGCCTTTTCATATCTATCTCTCTGTGTTTCAGCAGCCATATTATTATTTAGTGAACGCAGCTGTCTGAGGCCTTGTTCTATGCAGGGCAAATGTTATCATTTTTTGGCATTGTTGGAGGGTTCGTATAAATGATGGTGTAATTTATATAAATTTTTTTGTTGTTTTTTGAATGCTGTTTATGTTAAATAAATGAATTCAGGTTATTATAGTCATGTGGATGCCTAATATATGTTGATTGTTTTATTTATTTAATGTGTAAAATTAATGTACTGTATTTATACTGGTTTTGTGCCTTTTTGCACAGTTCTTTATTTGTTTATTTCTTATTGCATTATCTATAACATTTTTTAATCCCATTATTTATTTATTTTACACACTTTATAGCGCTGACATATTTTGCAGCGCTTTACAGACATTAGCATCAAGCTGTCCCAATCTAAGCTTCCTATCAGTATGTCTCTGGGAGGAAACCAGAGTACCCGGAGGAAATCCACGCAGACACAGGGAGAACATATAAACTCCATGCAGATGTTGTCCTTGGTTGGATTCGAACCTAGTACCCCAGTGCTGCAAGGCACCAGTGCTAATTGCTGAGTCACTGTGCTGCCCATCTGGGATTATAGGATTACTATTTTATAACTTTATTTTAGACATTATTTATTAGCATACTTCTGTATACTAATACATTACACTCTGGGCTACTATGACACAGGCTGCTATTAGGTCAACACTGCCCTAACAGCAAGATAAATGAACAGCCAGCTCTGGGATCCTTTGTAGGTCCTCAGTGCTGACGACATATGACTCCCCTAGTCTCCAATCATGTCACTGGGACACCTGGTGACCAGATTGTAGAGGGGAGTCACCTTTGATCACGCCACGGTATGGATCATGGCAATCAAAGGGTTAACAGCCAGGATCGGAGGTTCTTCTGACTGCAGCTGTGAAGTAGTAGCCTGCGCTAAGAACTGTAGCTGTTGGTAACAGCTCGTTCTAAGCACAGGAGTACTACTGGAACCTATAAACCCCTCTCTTCTGCAGCAACACCAAAATATGCCACAGACTGGGACCCTCCATCTTCTGCTGTCAAAAGACAGTGGGTGGTCGTTAAAAAGAGTAACTTGTTTCATTTTTTTGTTTGTTTCAAACAGACAAAATCATAAAGGCTGACAAGAGAACTGTAAGCGATTTAGTGCCTTATTTCACTCCTGGATCCACACCTTAAAGGGGTTGTCTCACCTCATTAACTGTCATTTATTATAATTAAAACACCATTATAAGCCACTTCTTAATGCCCTGAGTTACAGCCAGGGCTATTATCCAGCAGTGGTGGCCAGGATCTCAGGAGAACGCATAGTGTCACATGTGTGATAGCTCCCTTTCTCGACCCTACCCCTGCCACTTCTTATCTGTTTATAGTCTGTATATAGGCAGGTGCAACCTTGAAGCTGTTCTACACAGCTAGGACTTCTTCAATCCCTTCTAGCTGTGATCTTCTGATAGATGAAAATTAGCAAAGCTTCTAGGCTTCTGCTGTAGCTTTGAAAGACTGCTAAATAGCTGCCAGAGCGATCATAGCTGTCCCCTGATAACATCAGTGGACGGGCAGTGCGCTTCCTGGGAGTCACTGTTATCTCCCTGCAAATACAGAGATAACCGTGCACTCCAAGCAAACACTTCATGGAGAGGGCTGAATGTATAGGGTATATTACACAGGCAGATTTTCTGCTTGATAATTGTTAATGAGCATTCCTATGAGCGGTCGTTAGTGATTATCTGGCAGTCTAATACTGCCTCCAATTGCCCAATGAATCAGGCAAGTCAGATCTTTCAGCATGCGGAAAGATCTGGATTTTCCAGCGGCAGATTGTGATATGTAATCATGATCTGCTGCCTGCACACCGCAGTCCTGCATGGGGATGAGCGATGGCATAGTGATCGATCCTCCCCATGCCGCAGAGGACATCACTGCATGTAATAGCAGTGGTGTACTCTGCTAGCTATCTGGCAACTGCCCTCCCGACAATCGCTTGCAGCATCGGGGTGTCTAATACACCTTTAAGTTTTGTTGTACTTGTAATTATCTTTTCTGGTTAATAAGTGGCATCGGGGAAGGGAGAGAATATATGAATTGAGATCGATAGGTAGGAAATCATGGCCAACAGAGGAATGGAGCAAAGAACTTTTTCCATTATAGTATAAAGGATGGGGGGAGAGCATTGCAACAAGGGACAGATCGAGGCAACCAGGCTTACTATAACTAGCTAGTTGTCACGATCTGGAGAAAGTCCTCATCGCTAAAGCTGCTAGTTAATATAATTCATTAACAGCCTCAGGAGCATGCATGCACAGGCAAGGGGCAGGATTACATCATTCTAGCTCCTTGCCTGCGCCATCAATCAAACTCGCAGTCACCACCAACACAAAGCAGAAAGTGCAGAGCTAGCCAGCAGCCTCAGCCTGAAATAGCAAGGTGAGACAACCCCTTTAAGGCCTCATGCACACAACCTTATTTTCGGTCTGCATCCAATCTACATTTTTTGCAGATGAAATGCGGGCAGCCACAAATACAGACAGCAAATGAATGTCATCCATGTGCTGTCCGCATCTGTGCAGCCATGCCACAAATTATAGAACATGTTCTATTCTTATCTGTTTTGCGGAAAAGAATAGACATTTCTACAACGGGGCCTGTAAAAAGTGAGGGACGAACATGGACCACTTCCATATTTTTGCGTATCTGCGATTTGCGGACTGCAAAATGAATACGGTCATATGCAGGAGGCCTATCTACTCAGTTCTGCAGTGTAATGTCCTCCATTAATGCTGCTGCTTCTGGTGGGGTTGCTAGAGGCAGTTAATGAGATATTTATCTTTACCAATGTCCTCTGCATGGGCAAACATGATAACCAACTACTCTACGTATACCCAACAGCTCTGAAAAGGTTGAGAATTACAGACAGATTCCAGAGAGAAATAATGCTAAAAATTAAAGATAAAAATCAGATAATAGCCATAAATAATGCAATTTCATATGACACACACAAGGCACACACACTTTCGGAAGTTAAACATACAATGATATTTGAGCACCATATGGTTTACTCTAACGAAAATATAATGTAATGCACAAACAAATATAGTTAGAATGTGTTTCTCATGGTATCATGCATGATTGGGTGTGCATTTACGGTAGGTTGCTTAGCATCTTAACAAGAACCTTTAGAGCACAGCTTGACACTGCATTTTTCAGCATTCTTCCTTATTTGTAGACTGAACCTTGTGATAGCCAACAGACAGGAAGCTTTTTAGAGTGAGCTAGTCTGGCAGTGCCTGCTGCCTTGTTTGTACAGGCTAAGCACGTGCAGGATACAACTCCTTGGGCGTTGGCATTAGAGAGCTCATAAAACAACTGGTCTTGTACCAACATGAATCATTAGAAATTATGTGCAAATAATTCCTGACAACATCACGTAATCAAGTTCAATATGGCTACTGTGCAGAGACTAATTCTTCATTCATCTGCCCTTACGTAACTGTGAAAATGATAATTACTTACCGGTAACTTGATTTCCTCAAGTCCATGACAGCACCCATAGAGAGAGGAGTATCCGCCTCCAAGGACAGTGAACCTATAAAAAATACTTTAGGAACTTCTCTCCCCTCTGTGTAGTTACCGAGATATGGAGCCTGGAGACATAGTAAATATACATTCCATCACCAAGTGTCCAGAAGCTAACCACCGTGCATATACAAGAACCTAAAAAAATATAGACATGTTTTTTTTTGTTTTTTTTTATTAAACACAACCAGATTATAAAGGGTGGTAATATATGGGGTGCTGTCATGGGCTTGAGGAAATCTTATTACTGGTAAGTAATTAACATTTTCCCCCTCTCCCATGACAGCACCCACAGAGATATTCCAATGGAAAATCAGGGTGGGACCACCATGTGCAGAACTTTCTGCCCAAAGGAAAGATCAGAAAGTCCCAAGTCCATGTATAGTGACAAAAGAAAGTAGAAGATGAAGACCAGACTGCAGATCTAGAAATCTGATCAATAGAAACATTGCCCTTTCAGCCCAAGAGGCTGCCATAGCACAAGTGAAATGGGCATTAATTTCTGTTGGTGGATTAGCCACTTTTAATTCATATGTCATGCCAATTATTTGTCTGATCCATCTTGCAAGTGAATCCTTAGTTGCTCTCTTTCCCTTATTCTGCCCAGAAAAAAAGGACAAATAGAGACCTTCATTGCCCAAATTCCCTTATGTTATCTAGGTACTGAAGAAGATATCTCCTAACATCTAAACAATTAAACTATTTCTCCTCATTATGAGGATTATGACAGAATTATGGTAGTATTACTTCCTGTGAACTATGAAAACTTGAGTCTACCTCTTCAGGTCTAAGAACTACTCTATCCTCTCTAAATTCCAGATAAGGTTGTATACATGACACGTCCTGTAACTTATTCTCCTGGCCGAAGTGATAGCCAACAAAAAAAATTGTTTTAAGGGTCAGACATCTTAGTGATATTCTAGAAGAAGAAGGGAGAAAGATGTGAACTGGAAATGGCCTTTATAAACCTATCCACCATAGGTTCATCAAATAAACTTCTCTGGAACAGAACACTCAAATCTGACACCTGTACCTTTAATTTAGATAAGGAGATACCCCTATCTAAACAAGCCTGTAAGAACTCCAATAACTGAGCCACCTGAAAGGTTGGAATCCTCCCATCTGTCCTTCCCAGAAAATTCTGAAAAGTATTCCAGACCCTAAGATAGATGTCAGAAGTAATACGTTTTCTACTTCTCAACAATGTGGACACCACCCTAGAAAATAAACCTCTACTTTATAGTATGGACCTTTCAGTAGCCATGCCAAGTGGTGTAAATTTCTTATTTCCTGATGCTACTGAACCCGGGAATAGAAGATACTCTATATCTGGAAGTGTCCATGGGTCTGCTACTGCTAGTCTCTGAAGCCAAGTACACCAGGCCATTCTGGGCCAAAAAGGAGCTATTAGAATGACTATTGTCCTGTTTTCTCTGAACTTTTTCAGGACAGCAGAGAGAGGAAAGCATAAGCCAGATTCTAGTTGCATTTCTAAGCCATCATGCTCTCCTTCAGGTATACTGCTTACAGTGATGTCAGTTCTTTTTCAGTTATAAGAAAAATCCGCTGTGAAATCTCTAGTAGAAGTTTACACCTCACGTTACCCCCCTCCACTCTTCCCTGTTTACATGTGTTACTGCCGTGGTGTTGTCCAACAGTATCCTGACATTCCTTTCTTAACTATTGGGAGGGCCATGGTCAACACCTTCTCCATTGCTAGTAACTCCTTGGCATTGGAGCTGATGGCTCTTTCGTTTCCCTTCCAGTTGCCATGAAAAAACTTGTCCTCCATATGTCCTCCCCATCCCCAGGGACTGGTATCTGTGGTTACTAATATCGGATTTTTTGCGAACCAAGCTACTCCTCTGATTAGATGATCTATCACAGTCCACCAGGCTAGAGAATTCACTGTATGCTTAGAGAGAGTGAATTTCCTGTCCAGATTCCAAGAGTCCCCATCCCAATTCCTTAAGATATCTGTTGAGTTCTGGAATTGATCTGGGCCCATGCGACCACTGGAATGCAGGTTGTAAATAGCCCCAGAATTGACATTACCAATCTGAGGGTTACTCTGGGTTTTGAAATCAAAGTCCATGCTAACTGCTTAACCTTGATAATCTTCTCTCTGGGTAGGAAGGAGGAGGACAGGGATGAATCTAGAAGAATCCCTAGAAATATTCTTGATTTTGAAGGGATAAGAGAGGACTTGTTCAGATTGACCTGCCTTCCTAGCTTCTCCAGAATGGCAAGTACTGCTGCTGGGATTCCTGTGAATCTCCTACTATTAGAAAGTCTTCTGGGTAGGGTATAAAAATAATCCTCTGTTCCCTTATGTGGGCTCTCTGGCCATCTATGCCACTGTCCTTGTGAATGTCCTTGGTGCCATTGAGATGCCAAAGGGGAGAGCCTGAAACCGATAGTGTTGAATTCCCTCTTCTGTTGTCACGGCAAATCTTAAACGTTTTTGGTGACTCTCGTAATAGGGACATGGTAGCAAGCATCCCTTAGGTCTACTGACACCATGTAACAGTCCCTGAAAGGGAGATTTACTGTGGATCTTACTGTCTCCATTTTGAATCTTCTGTATACTAAGAACAGTTATGGGCTTCAAACTGATTATGGTCCTGAACGTCCCGCTCAGTTTTTTCACCAAGAAGAGGTTTGAGTACAATCCCTGCCCCTTCTAATCTGCTGGCACTGGAACCACTGCATTTAAGCATAGTTTTTGTACTTCTAGAATTAGGGTCATATTCACTTCTTTTGCATGTGTACTTGACATCATAAATCTCGTGGGGGGAGGACGGGAGAAATCTTGTGGGGGGGGAGCTCTCCTGAATCACCCCGAGCACCCATTTGCTGTAGAATATGGCTGCCCATTCCTTTCCTTTCCCTCCAGAGAAAAAAACCCTAGATTTTCGTCTTAAAAATCTCCAATTACCCCTTTCTGCCCTTCTCTTTTTTTCTGTTGTCTGTTCTTCTGAAAAAATCTATGGGGCTTTGAATGGGGTTGGGGGCTGTTTATCATCTGCAGCTTTGGCCAGGAGGTCGTCTAAATTCGTACCAAAAAGAAAATCCCCTTCAAAAGGAATCCCACATAACTGCCAACTCCCCTGACCATTTCTTTAACCAGACGGCCCTGCATGCTGAGTTCGGCGAAGCAGAAGCTCTGGGTTCCCTGGGTCCCGGCACAGGTGGTCGCTATGAAGTCATGGCACCTTCTGTGTCATGTCACAATTACGTAATCGCGATGATGTCATCACTTCATGACCACCTGTGCTGCATAGCAGCCTGTGGCTTATGAAAGTAAATAGCATTCCTGTGCCCTGCCGCACTATTCAACTATATCACCGTTTTGATGATGGCGATACAGTTTTGTGGCAGCCACTACTTTTAGGGTCCTGGGCAAAACGGGCCCCAGATGTTTTGGCCTAGCTTAAGATGTACCACTATGACACCTGCCCATCTGGCATATGCCAGAGTTGCCAGGTGGGCGGTCCAGCCCCAGTACAACCAATACTTTCACCCAACAAACAAGCATTTACTCGTTCATCAGGTGATAATTACCACACTAGGTCCTAGGTATGTTCCTTCCTGATAATTGCTCCTATCATTGGCTCATTTAAAGGAGTTTTAAGAGTATAGTCACATGTGGTCATATTATATTTTTTCCACAATTTCAATATGACGACAACATGTGCATATCCTCTAAGAATACAGTTTCCAAGTAAGTCAGCAGCTCTGAACTTCGAAATCTCTGGTAGGTTATCTAACATACAAGATAGCCGCTATTGCCTTAAACTTTCGGTGCAGCAAAGGAGAATAATTTGTTTTTTTAACTGTCTACTGTTCTTTGTATTATTTTCATAAATTAAAGCTATTCACGTCATGGTGATTTATTTTTGAATGTACTGAAGTTTTACAACAAACCTAAGACTTCTGCATTTGTCAAGTTATAATTTTATTTATCTGTCTCTGAGTTAGAATAATTGACAGGATGTTTCTGTTTGAGAAATTAATATCACAAAACGGCTTATGCAATGGGATTGTAATATGTTAAATCAAGTTTATCATATTCATAATTACCAGCATGATACCATTTTTTATGTCTAACACAATGGTTTAAAAAATTAAAGGGCATCTGTCAGCAGATTTGTACCTATGAAACTGGCTGACCTGTTACATGTGCACTTGGCAGCTGAAGGCATCTGTGTTGGTCCCATGTTCATAAGTGTCTACATTTATGTTAAAATTATGTTTTATTATATGCAAATGAGCCTCTCGGGCAACGGGGGCGTTTCTGTTACTTCTAGAGGCTCAGCTCACCCTGCAACTGCCACGTCCTCTGCACTTTAATTGACAGGGCCAGGCAGTGTAAACATCATCACACTTAGCCCTGTTAATCAAAGTGCAGCCACGCAAAGTCTCTAGGTGTAATGACAATGCCCCTGTTGCTCCTAGGGGCTAATTTGCATATATTAAAACATCATATTTCTTAGCAATGGGGGCACATATGAACATGAGACCAACACTGATGCCTTCAGCTGCCAAGTGCACATGTAACAGGTCAGCCAGTTTCATAGGTACAAATCTGCTGATGGACACCCTTTAAACATTAATCAGCTTGCCTATGCCCACCACTCCTGCTGGTTTCTGTTTCTTGCTCTCAGTGCAACACCAATAAAAAGGCAGTAGATGCATGCTCAGCCGTTCACTGGCCATAGTGGTGACCTGCCTCAGTCAGTGATTGGCTGAGCAGGCATCTCCAGAGATGAATCGGAATTTCTGGCCTCATGCACGCAGCTATAATTGGGTTCTGTACTGTAAGATCCATAATATGGTTTCCATAGCCTGCTACATTCCCATAGCATACCACTCTTAGGTTTTTCATGCGTGATAATATTTTTATATAAAATAAAATATTATAGCTGTGATACCTTTATTGGCTAACCAAAAATAAATTCTGTTTGCATTCTGTCTGGTTAGCCAATAAAGGTATCACTGCTAC
>ONZH01030026.1:0-12500 GCA_900303285.1 Rhinella marina
TCCACATAATTTTTAAGACCTCTTGGGCCTACAAACAATTTTTCTCATGGCTCACCTCTTGGGCCTACAAACAATTTTTAAGAGGTCTCACCTCTTGGGCCTACAAACAATTTTTAAGAGGTCTCACCTCTTGGCCTCCACATAATTTTTAAGAGGTCTCACCTCTTGGGCCTACAAACAATTTTTTCATGGCTCACCTCTTGGGCCTACAAAACAATTTTTTAAGAGGTCTCACCTCTTGGGCCTACAAACAATTTTTAAGAGGTCTCACCTCTTTGGCCTCCACATAATTTTTAAGAGGTCTCACCTCTTGGGCCTACAAACAATTTTTCATGGCTCACCTCTTGGCCCTACAAACAATTTTTATTATGGCTCACCTCTTGGGCCTTAATACAATTGTTAAGAGTCTCACCTCTTGGGCCTACAAACAATTTTTATGGGTCTCACCTCTTGGGCCTACAAACAATTTTTAAGAGGTCTCACCTCTTGGGCCTACAAACAATTTTTAGAGGTCTCACCTCTTGGGCTACAAACAATTTTTATTATGGCTTCACCTGCTCTTTGGGCCTTAATACAATTGTTTAAGAGGTCTCACCTCTTGGGCCTACAAACAATTTTTATTATGGCTCACCTCTTGGGCCTTAATACAATTTTTAAGAGGTCTCACCTCTTTGGCCTCCACTTAATTTTTTCGAGGGCTCACTCTTGGGCCTCCATATTAATTTTTTCGAGGCTCACCTCAAGCATAACTTTGCGCACTCATTAAAATATTTTCACAACAAGGACCTAAGAGCCCTCGATGGGAGAGCTTGTGTGGGGGCCTGTATATTAGGGAAGAGATGCGGCCCTGCGGGCTCTAAGCCTGCCTTCTCCATGAGCCTCTGGCCAGCCCACGGCCTCTTCATGCCTTTTGCGGTCCTACGCATCCCTCAACATCCCCACTGCTTTACCTGCTAGACATGACACTGGGCCAGGTCGGGTCACTGACTTCGTCATACTCAACCACCTCCTCTTACACTGCCTCACTTTGCTCCAACAGCCTCCCTTGCTGGCAACTGTGTCTCATCATCGTCCCTAATCATTTTACACTTTAGTGCCCGTTCCACACCACCATCAGCTAGAGATGGAGCTTGCTCCAGTGTTTGGGCATCAGAACAAACAAAATCCTCAGATAGCTCCTGCGATTCTTGCATGGGTGGGAACACTGGGTTGATAACATTGGGCAGGGTGGGAGGAAGGAGGGTCAGAGTGAGGTCCTGCAGTTTCTGCAGGCTATCGACGAGACTGGACTTTGTGGACTTGACTGGGTGGTGGACAGATTTAACAAATCTAGAAGGAGTAGGAGGGGTTTGCCGAGCTGTCTTTAAGGGTTGCGGAAATCCAGACAGAGCCAAGGCCCAAAACTTGGGTGGGGGTAGCAGGTTTGCCCGTCCCCGCCTCCACAACATTCACCCAGTGTGCTGTCAGGGAGATGTAGCATCCCCGGCCTCAAACCAAAGTGTTGGTGGTCAAATGGCCTTTTGCAGTAACCGTGTTACTCGGACGTGGATGATGTTTTGGGACATGTGCCTGGGCAAGGCAGGGATGGCACAGAGGGAAAAATAGTGATGGCTTGATTGCTTTCCCCCTTGCCTATGTCATCTGTGGTTGTCATAGGCAACGTGATTTTAAGGGGTGCAGAATTTTATCTTCTTTTTTGTCTAGTTTGGCTTGGGGTCCATGGCAATGTAGAGGAAAGAAGGTTTCCTTGTATGGTCTCACTTTACAGAGAGGTTATATTGTCTTTGGAGTGTATTGTTGAGAGGCTGTGATAGTGGCGTAATAGTGCGACTTGGGCGCGTTATATGCACCCAGACATGCTTCCCCTGCTGTCCCAGTTGCATTCCAGCAGTGTTGGCATCCTTTTCTGAGGTTTCAGGGTGGACTTGGTGACCTCCAAGTGGTCGAATTGAGATTTCCAAGTGGCGAGCATTTTTTTCCCATAGACTTTAATGGGATTCGATATTCGGTCGAATAGTCGAATATCGCCGTCTATTCGAATCGAATTTCGAACTTTTGAATATTTCACTACTCGCTCATCTCTAGTAAACAGGCCTTAGGATTGGTTCACATTTGCATCGTGGCTTTTGATCTTAATATTTAAGGAATACATTAATTTACAATCAAGTTTCCATTTTGTTATGCCAAAACTGACACTACACTAGAGATAGAACTAATTTCTTGAAATTAATATCCTGTTCAATTCTAACTAATCAGTAAAAAAAAATGTGACTTGGGACTGAATTTATTCTAACTTCTACCCAAATCAAAAGTACTTTAATTGGCCTGAAAGTTGGTATATGACACTATAAGGTCTCCTAGGTCTCCGTCTTTATTGTATTTCATTTTTTAACATAAAGACAGCGATAGTAATTACTGTCAGAGTGACACTGACATATAAAACTATGGGTAAATGCTTGGTTGATGGTGGTAACAAACAGCTTGTTTAAAAACACTCTGCACCATCCGGTTTAAACTTTTTAAAATTTAAATAAAATCACAAAAATTGTCTCTTGTTTGGGGACAGATGCCTTCCTGTGTTTAAACACACAAAGTGGTATTGGAAAATATAAGGACAGCTGGCTGCCTATGTATATACACTTACTACTACTTGTATCGGAAGAAACAGTAGCTTGTTCTGAACAAGATCTAAAATTCTTCCTTTTTTGGCACAGCAGCAGTACAATGTTGATATGGAATCTCCCAGACAAGGCAACAGATGTTCATCTGTGTAGGGGATCCCTTGTTGCATCAGTGTCTGTGCTGGCTCGAATATAAACATCAGGGGAATTATATCACTTATGCCGTTGTTGTCCCTAACAAATCTTGTGGTGTCTTTAATGGGCCTAAGTATACAACATGCATCCCTGATGAGCTGACACTGCCTGAACTCAAAATAACAAATGCTCCCTGCTGTGGTGGTCTGGTGCATTCACACTGCTTGTACAGATGCTACAAGGTGGAATTCCAGTGAGTTGGAATGTTGCAGATCAAGCAGTGCAAAGAAAGACTATTCTATTGCTGCAAGTCCTGGAGGCACTTGTAGCCACATAAGAAGGTCTGAAATGCGCGGACATTCTCCTAGACATGGCCAAGATCCTCTGCAAGCCACAATACTTTTTCAAAATGCATTGTAAAAAAAATTTATCACATGCACCATGCAAGGAGCATGTGATATTTCTCCCAAATAAAGTGCTGTCCCAATGGCCCTGCCATTGTTGCTGACCACTTTGCCCAGTTGTACTTGCAGGGTGACATCCAACTGGATAGTTTCTGTTTGATGCACTTTAGCAACTAATCTGCTGTGTGACTTTTCTCTCCCAGGCTCATAGGTTATAAGACAGTGTGGCAACTCTTCAGTTTACACATATGATAGGAGAAAGGGGGAGTGGAATCAAAGTTTTGCCATGTTTCTGGTGGGGACTGGAGGATGTCCATTTAGGAGAAAGTGGAGGAAGTGGATAAGTCACTGGTGTCGAAACCAGACCAACACAAATGTGGAGGTGTTCGTAGGTCCTGGCCTCACTGGCCACAGTGCTGTTTTGCCACTGCCAAAATATTGACCTAGTGGGTTATGAAATACATGTGCTGCCCCTGTCTGTAACAGCTGCTCCTTGCCACAGACACAATTGCAAGAAGCAGCCCACATTCTCCACCACATAAGAGTACAAGGCAAGGATGTATTTTTTTGAGAAATAATAGTGGTTTGGTATCTTCCATCGAGCCTGAGCACACACCATCAGTTTCCTACAGGCAATGTAATCCACATGGTATGGCAGCAACTGCACCACCAGCAACTCGGCCAGGTGTGAGTTCATCTTGCACACAAGTGGATTGTCGGGAATGTAGAATTGTTTCCTGGCCAAACATTCCATTATTGATGACACAATGGAATGGATGATAAGTACTGTAGTCTAAGAAGGAGAAGCATTAACCCCTTCCCGACCGGCGCCGTACAAGTACGGCGCTCAGGCGGTGCGGGGACATGACGCCCGCTCGCTGGTGCGGCGGGCGTCATGGCCGGCAAGTCTCTGTTGTTTCTAACAGCAGAGACTTGCGGCTACTTACCGCCATCGGCGGCGCCTTCCGATGGGCGAACCGCTTCCAGGTGATGTACAGACGACCTGATTGGCCAATCAGGCCGTCTGTACATGCTATGAAAACTGTAATCCTCGCTGGTGAGGATTACAGCTTTCAAAGTGCAATTCTTATTCTGGCCACTAGATGGCAGGCCAGGATAAGAAATGAGCAATCATGAGTTTTAATTCAAGATTAGAAATCAGAGATTGCTCATAGTGAAAAAAATTAAAAGTACAATATATTAGCTCACATTTGAGCTTTCAAATAATAAAAAAAAAATAAAAAAATATATAAAAAACAAAAAAAATAAACGTTTAAATCACCCCCCTTTCCGTATAATTAAAAAATAAATACCTAAATAACAATAAATATAGACATCATGGGTATCACCGTGACCGAAAACGCCCGTACTTTTGAAATTAAAAAAAAAATTCCAACACGGTGAATTGTGTGGCGGAAAAAAGCGTCAAAATGGCGATTCGCCGTTTTTTGTCACTTTTTTTTCTAAAAAAAAATTAAATAAAAAGTGATCAAAAAGTCATACACACCCCAGAATGGTATCAATAAAAACTTCAGATCGCCCCGCAAAAAATGAGCCCCCATACAGCTCCCTACACATAAATGCCAAAAAGTTATCGGGGTCAAGATATGACGACCAAAAAAAAAACAAAAAAAAAACAACCAACTTTATCATTTTTTTATCACTATCAAAACACAAGAAAAACTATACATGTTAGGTACCGCTGGATTCGTACTGACCTGTAGAATGAAAGTAACTGGTCAGTTTTAATGAACAGCGAACGCTGTAAATAGAAAACCCGGAAAACTGTAGCGGAATAGTGGTTATTTTGCAATTTTACACGATTTGGAATTTTTTTCCCGCTTCCCACTACACCATATCCAATAATAAATGGTGTCGTTTAAAAGTACAACTTGTCCCGCAAAAAACAAGCCCTCATACAACTATGTGAGCAGAAAAATAAAAAAGTTATGGCTGTATGGAGGCAAGGAGCAAAAAACAAAAACGCAAAACCGAAAAAACCTCCGGGGGTGAAAGGGTTAACCGATGAAGGACAGTGTACTGCTAATGGATGTGGCCTGGCTACGCAAAGCTGGCCAGTTCTGTTTTCCCACTGCCTATGATACTGACTTATGTGCATAGAGCCATGGTGTCTATGTTCGTGTTTGAATGCCGACAACTTATTTTCATTCTGCAAATCTTGCACACAATAGAAGTTTAGTCAGCTGGCACTAGTTCTCTCCTCTTATACCTCCTCTCTGTTATGTCCCCTAATATCACACAACAAAAGCCTGGACATGCTGAGAGTTGTAGTCACCTCTTTAGACCACCTCCCTGAAATGTCCTCTGATATGACATAATGACAACCTGGACATGCTGGGAGTTGTAGTTCTCTCCTCATAACTCCTGGTTGTAATGTCCTCTAATATCATATAATAACAGCCTGAACATGCTGGGAGTTGTAGTCACCTCTTTATACCTCCTCCTTGTAATGTCCTCTGATATGACATAATGACAACCTGGACATGCTGGGAGTTGTAGTTCTCTCCAGAGATGAACGAAACATTCAATATTCGCTTTGCCGAATGTTTGTCAAATTTTTCAAAAGATTCGTACTTCATACAAATCTATTCGTCCGAAGCTGCGTACAAATCATACGTTATTATATGGTGTTTTTTGAACATTCGTGCACTAATAATGAACGTAGAGTTGTTAAAGGTACGCAACTTATGTGAACAGGTACGCAGGAGCGTACAAATTGCGTACGAATCCTCAGCGTACTATTGTCTAGCGATTGCGTAATACGCAGGCACGCATGAAGCTAGGCCGTGATGTGCAGTACTCAGAGGCAGAGCAAATTTTGCAAAATGACATCCAGGCGATCCTCAGCATTTAGCTCTGGAGAGCTTAAATACATGATCCGGCTGATGGACCGGCAGGATTACGATGGCACACGCCGCCACCCGAACCAGCATAAAAAAGGAGATGCAGCAGGTGATCCAAGGCTTGTGCCATCGTTTCGACACTGTGCGGACCCCGGGCCAGATCCAGCGGAGATGGTCCGATTTGAAGTTTAAGTGCCCAGAGCGGCTTACTGAGATCCATGCATCGATACGACAGGGTGAGTAACAAAATATTTTAGCCTGATGAAACAGTGGACAACTATTATGAATTCTATAAGTAGAAGCTCCGGCTACAGGTCCTTTGGCACTGCTGCCCTGTGCCACCTTCTCCTTTTTTTTGGAGCTCGAGGTCTAGCTGGAACCCTTTTGCTTTTCCATGCATTTTCACTTGACTGTGGCCCTGCAGCTGGTCTTTATCTTTCTCCCTGTCTCTCTCCCTATCTCTCTCCCTGCCTGATTAATTACTATCCCTGCACTGGCCCTGCGGTATCCCTGATATGAGTATTATGGATTCCCAGAACAATTACACCCCAATTTTAACAAAAGAGTTCTCTGTCTCTCAGAACTTCACAGACAGTGCTTCTGTTCGTCTCAGCAGTTGCAGCACAACTGATGTCACCGGCTTACTGAGCCTGTGAGCCAATCACAGCAAGCCCTTCCCACTAGGTCAGGTGACTAGGTCAGGTGACCGCTTTTTTCCGCACGAATAATGAACTTACAGTAAAAGTTCGCTAATTAACTGAATTCGTACGCATCAGCATATAAAGTAACTTATACGTAGCATTAGCATACAATTTATCGGACAAGCAAGTAGCAAATGCGTACAAAGCTTTAAGAACATTTTAGAATCTAACGGAGGGAATTTCAAAAAATCCGGATTCGCTTCGGAGTGGAAAATGTGTAAGATTCAATACGAATCTACGAAGTGGCGAATAGATTCGCTAATCTCTAGTTCTCTCCTCTTATAACTCCTTGCTGTAATGTCCTCTGATATCACATAATAACAGCCTGAACATGCTGGAGTTGTAGTTTTCTCCTCTTACACCTCCTCGCTATAATGTCCCCTGATATCACATAATAACATCCTGAACATGCTGGAAGTTGTAGTTTTCTCCTCTTACAGCTCCTCGCTATAATGTCCCCTGATATCACATAATAACAGCTTGGACATGCTGGGAGTTGCAGTCCTCTCTTGTTATACCTCCTCTGTGTAATGTCCAATAGCAATCTCTTGGAGGCAGCAAGGAAAGGCGTTAAATATGGCAATTAGGCGGTAAGTTTGGTGGGTAAAGCAATGATTTCACTTATAGATTTCAAGTGTAATGTGGCTGATGCCGTTATATATAGTAGATCAAGGATCAGCAACCTTCGGTATTTCAGCTGTTGCAAAACTACAACTCCCAGCATGCTCTGTTTACTTGTGTGGGAGTTCAGAGAACAGTCAAGCAAGTGTGCATGATGGGAGATGTAGTTTCACAACACCTGGAGTGCTAGAGGTTGCTGACCCCTGTAGTAGATTATGGCTTTCATTCTGTGTATTGTATCGTCAACCACTGTCCCTGGTGTGATGTCCTCCTTTTTGGGGTTATGAAAGTGACTACTCTAATGATAGTACAAACACAGTAATAATTACTACTTTGTGTGCCCAGGTGAGGCCCAGACCATAATGGTTATCTGTCATGGGTTATGGCCCAGGCCCATTCCACGCCCATACTCTCTCCAACAAGCATGATACAGTGGCATCATTGCACCTGCTGGACTGAGTTGGAGAGCACACAGGCTGAGGATCATCCCTTGGCCTGTCCTTGTCTACTTATCCCAGCAGATGCAATTACGTTACTGCATCTTGCCTGCTGGGGAGAGTGGGATGTGCTCTGTTCATCAGGAGAATGGGACTAGGTGAGTGTTACTGATTTTTATTCTATTTACTCCACTGGGGGCCCTTCATTATTATAAGGAGGACTAACTACTATTTGGGAGCATTGAAGGGGAGCACTACTGTGAGGATGAACTAAGGGGACTTATCTACTGTGGAGGCACTAATATAGCATTCTACTATGTGGGGGCACTATGAGGCATAACTAATATATGAGGGTATAGAAAAAACTCCGGATTTGCAATGATAGATGCAAGGTTAGTATTTAATATATGAGGGTAGTAAGGGGGCATAACTACTGTGTATGGCAGTAAGAGAGCATAACTGTTGTGTGGGGCACTAAGAGGTCATAACTACTTAGTGGGTGGGGTGTTTTATGGCAAGCGTGGGTGGTCTTGACTAGCTGTGGGATGGGGGTTGTGGGTAAGTTGCTTGGGGTGGGGGAATTCAAAAGTTTGTTATAGGGACCAGCCTTTTCTAGTTAAGCCTCAACAATACAGTTGTATAGTCTGTACCCATTACATTCTTGACCCTCGACAAAACATCCAAGGCCCAAGCCCCAAATGTTACTCTAGATATTAGCTGGTGGTCATAATGGTTTGACTCAACTGTGTATCTTCTTCACAATCCCTACACTGTCCCTGCAAAACCATATAATGGCAGTTGGGTGTCTCCAATTGTCTGTCCTATCACATCAGTTTGCTGAGCTCACAATGGCGTCTGTGCTTCAGAGCTAACATAGAGCCTGATAGACAGGAGCGGACTGGGAACTTAAAGTGGCCCTGGAAAAAAAAAACTAAAAGTGGCCCCATGTTGCAGGCGAATCCAAACTGGGGCAGGCCAACACAAGTAGGCAGGGCTAACAGAAGTAGGTGGGGGCCAGTAATATCATAGTGCAGCACAAAATACTGCCACTCCCACTACAGTATTGAACTGTATCAGCTTCCTGAGGATAACACGTTGAATTCAGGAGGGCACCGGCCATGTACATAAGTACCTGATGCTCCTAGCATTAATTAATGCTGAGAGCATCAGATTGTTCTGTAACCAGCTGGTGGCCATGAGGAGGGCTCAGGCATCCCCATGGGCATTGGCCCACCGGCAAATTTCCCTGTTGGGTCTATGGCCAGTCTACCCCTGCTGATAGACCAGCCAATACCCTCTTGACTGCCTGGCTGACTGCAAAGCCAGGTTTATGTGATCCTTCATCTTCATCCTCCCAACTGTGTTCAGTGTACTGAATTTTAAATGTAAAAATGAAGGTGCCATTTTGCACGAATGGTCCGATGTAAATCACCAAAACATTGTATTCCTTTGGAAGAAGAGTTTTTATGAAATTTGTAATGAACCTGGTTCGTTTAGAATATATTTGCTCATTCTATCAGAGGTGCTACTGTATATTGTACTTTTCTGTGAGGTCTACAAGTGATCTAGAGGTCTATTGTTGGGGTCCTGGTCCAATAGTTGTGTTACTTTACTCCCATAATAAGTAAGAGAGAAACAAAAGCATGACGTGATCCTGCAAAAAACCTGCCTAAGAATAAACACCTCAACAAACAAGCATGTATACATTATAGCAGTGCTGAGTGTACTGCTGTACTGCTGAGTACTGATGTTCACAAGTACCAGTTTGGGTGCTGAAATATATGACACTATAAGCCTATTCCACATATCTGAATAAACTTGTTTTGATGAATATGCATAGAGTTTTACAAAAGCCATTTAGAAGGATGTAACAGCAGCAGAAATGTCTACAACAGATCTACCAACTCTATCAAGAGTGTGTCAGATGTAGCAGCAATGAATTTGTCATGTGCATATACTATATCATATGAAGCAGTGCTGCTTTAAAGTGGTACTGTACTTTCATTTCATCATACTTCCTGTGTTATGGGGACATATGAAAAGTTTAGATTGGTAGAGTTCTTAGCGCTGAGACCCCCAAAGATCTTTTGAATGATGGGGTGAGCACGCACTCTCTCCTTGCTGTACAAGACAGGCCCATAGATTTTCTATTGAGTCCATATCACGTCCTGTCCTGCAGTGACGAAAGAGAACGATCTAAGCACGCACTTCTCTCCTCTCATTCAAGAGATTGGTCGGGGGTGTCAGCCTTCAGGGCCCCTATGTCCCTATAACATGTCAAAAATTTAAAGTACAGTGCCATTTGAAGGGATTGTCCAGTATTAGACAAACATGCATGCTTTCTTCCAAAACAGCACCACACCTGTTCATGGGTTCTGTCTGGTATTGCAGTTCTGCACCATTGGAGTCAATGGTGTAGAGCTGCAATACCGCACACAACCTGTGGGGAAGGTTAGTGCTGTTTTAGAGGAAAGCAACCATATTTTTTTTTAAATCCTGCACAACCCTTTTAACATAATATAGGTTTTACATAGGACTGCCGATAAACCTTCAACTTTACACACAACTGTAACTTTGCAAAAACAATGCTGCTTCAAAGAATTGGCTTAGGCCGAGTTCACACTTCAGTGATTTGATAAGTGATTTCCATCAGTGATTGTGACTAAAAAACAGTAGTGAAGCCAACTCAGAGGTAATGAATAATGGAAAGATTTCCTCCTGTTCTGTGTTTTTGACTCACAATCACTGTTGGAAATAACTGACCAAATAACTGAAGTGTGAACTGAGGCTTAAGAACAACAAAAATACACTTATTGCTGCCTTATAGAACTTCTTCAGCACAGCTGAACTATTCATTCCTATGTACTACTCACCACTTTAGAAGTTATCCTAAGAGAATTACGGCATACACCCCCGTATCCTAAGAGAATTAAGTAATGTCATCGACAAACCCTTATTTCTGATATTTAAGGACTCTATAATGACGGGGAGTGTTCCACAGGATTGGCCCATAGCAAATGTGGTGCCAATATTCAAAAAAGGGTCCAAAAACAGAGCCCGGAAACTATAGGCCGGTAAGTTTAACTTCTGTTGTGGGTAAACTGTTTGAAGGTTTTCTGAGAGATGCTATCTTGGAGTACCTCAATGAAAATAAGCAAATAACTCCGTATCAGCATGGCTTCATGAGGGATCGGTCATGTCAAACCAATTTAATCAGTTTCTATGAGGAGTTAAGTTGACTTGACCGCGGCGACTCAGTGGATGTCGTATATTTGGACTTCTCCAAAGCGTTTGACACGGTACCACATAAAAGGTTAGTATACAAAATGAGAATGCTTGGCCTGGGAGAAAATGTCTGTATGTGGGTAAGTAACTGGCTCGGTGATAGAAAACAGAGGGTGGTTATTAACGGTAGATACTCAGATTGGGTCACTGTCACTAGTGGGGTACCACAGGGGTCTGTATTGGGTCCTATTCTCTTCAATATATTTATTAATGATATTGTAGAAGGTTTGCATAGTAAAATATCAATTTTTGCAGATGACACTAAACTGTGTAAAGTAATTAACACAGAGGAGGACAGTGCACTGCTACAGCAGGATCTGGATAGACTGGAGGCTTGGTCAGAAAAGTGGCAGATGAGGTTTAACACTGACAAATGTAAGGTTATGCATATGGAAAGGAATAATGCAAGTCACCAGTACATACTAAATGGTAAAGCATTGGGTAACTCCGACATGGAAAAAGACCTAGGAATTTTAGTGAACAGCAAACTAAGCTGTAGAATCCAGTGCCAGACAGCTGCTGCCAAGGTCAATAAGATAATGGGTTGCATCAAAAGGGGCATAGATGCCCGTGATGAGAACATAGTCCTGCCACTTTACAAATCACTAGTCAGACCACACATGGAGTACTGTGTACAGTTCTGGGCTCCTATGAACAAGGCAGACATAGCAGAGCTGGAGAGGGTTCAGAGGAGGGCAACTAAAGTAATAACTGGAATGGGTGGACTACAGTACCCAGAAAGATTATCAAAATTAGGGTTATTCACTTTAGAAAAAGACGACTGAGGGGAGATCTAATAACTATGTATAAATATATCAGGGGTCAGTACAGAGATCTCTCCCATGATCTATTTATCCCCAGGACTGTGACTGTGATGAGGGGACATCCTCTGCGTCTGGAGGAAAGAAGGTTTGTACATAAACATAGAAGAGGGTTCTTTACGGTAAGAGCAGTGAGACTGTGGAACTCTCTGTCTGAGGAGGTGGTGATGGTAAGTTCACTAAAAGAGTTCAAGAAGGGCCTGGATGTATTTCTGGAGGGTAATAATATTACAGGTTATAGTTACTAGAGAGGGGTCGTTGATCCAGGGAGTTATTCTGATTGCCTGATTGGAGTCTGGAAGAAATTTTTTCCCCTAAAGTGAGGAAAATTGGCTTCTACCTCACAGGGTTTTTTTTGCCTTCCTCTGGATCAACTTGTAGGAAAACAGGCTGAACTGGATGGACAGATGTCTTTTTTCGGCCTTACAAACTATGTTACTATGTTACTATCCTCAGCATGAAACTATATTATGTATTCATATTATACTATGTAGTACTATTACACTGCTGCATGTTTGTATTGAACTATTATGTATTGATGTTATACTACATAGTATTATACTGCTACATCAAACTATTATGTATTGATATTATACTATGTAGTACTATTA
>ONZH01030026.1:17500-60000 GCA_900303285.1 Rhinella marina
CCTTTTTTTGTATTAAAAAATCCCAAGGCACGACATCTGCCCATGAACTTTACCTAACAAGAACCTGACAAGTAGATGAAGAATTGTGGAAACATCTCATAACCATAATTATCCTTGTCACAATGTATAAACTCTGATAGTAATTGGTAGGCTTAAAAAAACATGTGTATGATGGTAATCATTACTACCTATATAGTAGAGTACTTCGTTACATCACTAATCTACTAAAGGTACCATGATGCTTCCTCCTCTTATAGTAGCTGGCAGGTTCTAAGTTTGTGAAGCAAATGATAGTTGTTATTACCAAAGTGACTGCTTTAACTTGAGACTTGTAGCATGTGTGTTGTGCTATATGGCGTCCTATCTTGAGCAGTTTTCCCAGCTGACTGGTTTTATAGTTGAGGTTGGGCCATAAACATTTCAATGATCTACTTGCCTCAATAAAAAATATATCTATATGGAACATTGTCCATATACATACATGTCTTTTATTTCTAATAACTCATAATATGTTCATTAATCATTAAGTCTATGTATCTAATCTATCTAGGTTTTTTTTGCCTTCCTCTGGATCAACTTGTAGGAAAACAGGCTGAACTGGATGGACAGATGTCTTTTTTCGGTCTTATAAACTATGTCACTATGTTACTATGTTATCTATCTATCTATCTATCTATCTATCTATCTATCTATCTATCTATCTATCCCTCTATCTTTTTCTGTCGATATCTATCTATCTATCTATCTATCTATCTATCTATCTATCTATCTATCTATCTCTATCTATCTCTATCCCTCTACCTCTGTCTGTCTCTATCTATTTATCTATCTATCTATCTATCTTCTATCTATCTATCTATCCATCCATCCATCTATCTTTGTATCTATCTATCCATCCATCCATCCATCCATCTATCTTTGTATCTATCTATCTATCTATCTATCTATCTATCTATCTATCTATCAATCAGATAAAGAATAATAGATACAAATCTATCTATCTATCTATCTATCTATCTATCTATCTATCTATCTATCTATCATTGTATCTATCTATCTATCTATCTATCTATCTATCTATCTATCTATCTATCTATCCGTCTGCCTGTCTCACCTTCTCCCTCTTCCACTCCATTTCATATCTATAAATCTATCAGTAAGGGGGAATAACACATTGCTTGGCTTGGACAATGAATCACAACTTCTTTTTAAAATCAGACAAAAAAAAAGTGAAAAACGTTAAAAATGCAAAAACAAAAAAAAACTTTTGTTTTCTGCAGATTTGGCAGCCCTCTTCATTGTAGGTTATGATTTGGTACACGATAGCTGGCCTACACTGTATCATCAATAGCCTTTAGCTCAATGTGCATAACTGGTTGGAATTACTATAAAGGTTCTGTTCATACCCTGTGGGTTGGGTGAAGAATTAGGATTTATGCATTTACTTCTGCTGCAGTATTGTTTATACAGCTTTGGTTCAGTTTTGATCCTTTTTTTTTTGCCTTTGAGGCTCTTCCACAGTGTCAGCTGTTGACTGATAGTAGGAAAACGGCCTCGTGGTGTGAATGAAAGGGACCTAGCGGTTGGTAAACAGAGATAAGGAATAAATAGAGCACAGGCAAAAGGAGATAGTTCTGTGGGAGCCCAGATTGCCGGCAGTCTGTTCAAGTGAGATGCAGAGCCTGTCCTTTTCCCAGATTAAATTAGTGTACGAAATCTCCTGTGACCTCCTCCCCTTCTCCCCATACTCTTTCGCCAAGTTGAACAGCCTCTGCTGTAAAGTATTCATTTTATCCAGGGACAAGTTGGACAATAGAACTCTCCCTGATACTTATAGACAGCTGTCATGCTTCAAAGTGCTTTCAGTATTTCATTTTTCATTGGAGCTAAAAAGGTTTTTTACCTTGTAAATGAACACAGGGCATAATAGCGAATGTGCCAGTTTAGACTCAGCTTGCAAAGTCATTAAAAGATTTGTCACATCCATATTTAACATAACACTATAACACATATAAAATGAAAACCACAGGAGTCTAATCCAGGCTGCCCAAACTCTCTAGATTTCATCCAATACCTTAGTATTGACATTTTCTGCCAATTTTTATTTTTTTTATATTGAGGATGTATTTTACATATATTCACTACGTGGGTGATTCGGCAGACCTTCAGCAACCTTGAGGGTCACCATGTAGACTGTGTTCCTACAGAATGCATCAGCCCATTGTACTCTGGCAGCTAATGAGATTGGTCGTTAAGTAAATGACACAAAGCCTACAAAAAAGCTTAGTAGCTCACTAGAGTATCACAGAGTGTCCCTGCACACTATACAATGACACAAACAGTGGACTATCCTAGCCCACCCTGATTTATTCTACACCACTGCTTCCCTCAAGTCAGCGGCAAAGACAGAACAATAAGCTAAAAAGCACACGGTAAGTCAGTCTGACAATTTTGCCCCGGGGACAAACTATGGAAACCTTAGCCCATCTAAGTGCCTCAAAATCCGTTGGTAGACAAGTAGGTCGTATTAAAGGGCTTATTTTGTTTCCCCCTCATTTCACATGAATAATGATGATTGTAAGCTCTTTGTTTATTAGTACAGTACTTGCTAAAAAAAAAAAAAAAAAAAGTTTGAAATTCTAGATTGAAGTTTTAACGGACCTGGCGCATGAATTATGTAGATCACAGCGTTTCATCTTCTGAAATTTAAATGCAGCAGATGCTTTGTTGTTCTAATATTGGGTCTAATATAATAGTGTAGAAAGACTATATAACTGCATTAAAATGATAAAAGAGCAAACATATGGCACAACACAGCAGTGGATGCTAGTTCCCACTTATTAGTCAATGGGATTTATATCTTTCCAAAGTGCATGTTAATGTGATAAAACACAAACTGCTTTTAAAACCTGCATTTCACTTTGATACTTGAAAAGACAGAGAGGAGAGCTTGATAGCTTTATGTTCAGAATGCCAAATGAAGGATAGTAAAAAAAAACCAAACAAACAAAAAAAACCTCTATATGTTTTTTCATCGCTTGTAATGGTGAAGGTGGCAAAGGAGAACTGTCATTTTTGATCATTATTTTATTGGTGATATTTAGATATGGTTTGGGTTGTGAAATATCACTGTCTGGATGAACCGTCATGATAAAACTGGGGTGCACCAGGTAGAAGTACAGGATGTATTCCAGTAGTACTTTATCTTCGCCAAAATGTGACATATACTGTATGGGAAAAATAAATAAATACATTTTGGAAAAAAATTTACTAAATATATGTATCAATGCATGTCAATCATTATACAGGTCAATCAACATCAATGTGTCTATACCTATGTGTATTGCAGTGTGTGAGATACATAGTGTTACCACACTTTGTATTGCTAGTATTATTTATAAAGTATATACACTATATTCATTATCATCTCCCAAAATATATTTTACTGAATTTTGGAACATTGATTTATTTGGATATTTTTCTATACGCGCTCATCATAACAGACAAAACTTTATGTGATTAGTTTCAATCATTTGCATATATTATGATATTCAGTTACTTAAAGCTTTTACAATACACAAAGCATAAATCATTTTGGTAGATAATATAAACTATACTTGATATTTTGTCTAATAAGCAACATATATATATATATATACCTTGTAGGTCCTCAAACAGCGTCCTCACAGGTACAGCAACCACAAGCTACAACCACTACTTAGTGACTATATAGTTACATAGTTAATAAGGTTGAAAAAAGACCATCAAGTTCAACCATATAACATACATAAATTTCAATTAAAATTTTATTTTCATATACGGGAATGTGCATCTGCTCTGAAGATTTGCAGCATTATGTTACACATGTCTAATATTTATGGTGAATGTCACCGTAAGTGAAAGACTGATGTGACACTTTACACTGATGACAACAAACATTTCCATATGTGATTAGATAGATATGGAAGGTTGTACGTACGTAAATGTGAAATGTTTCCTAAAAAAAACTTCAGTAAAAACTTAACTGTTCCCCATGCTTTACTGTAGCATGCACCCCAATGTAACCAATGAACTTCCAGATAGTGTAGGAGTATCATCTGCAGATTTGAGGTTGTTTTATTCCGAAAACTTGTTTTATTTAAAAGCATAGAAACAACTTTAAAAAGTAAAGCAAAATTTGAGGAAACAAGTAGGCAAGCATAAAACTTGTGTGAGTCATCAGCTCCGTCAGCTGGCAATATTGGATCGATCACATCTTATTTATTTCTTTGGTAATATTTAGACCCAGGTTTAAAAACTCATTCCAGATAATATCAGCATATGCATTATGATCAAGTAGTAAATAAAAGTTGCCCAAAGTAAATACTGTATTGATGCTGGAGGCGCACCACTTTTTAAGAAAATGATCGGACAGTACAGCTACCTATATAGAACTATTACAATATATTATATACATTATATAGATGCATCAATCTGCAGATAGATAGACACATAGACAAGCAGACAGACCGACAGACAGATAGTAGATAGATAGATAGATAGATAGATAGATAGATCGATAGATAGACACACAGACCAGTAGACAGACCAACAGATAGTAGATAAATAAATAGATAGATAGATAGACAGACCAGCAGACAGGCAGGCAGATAGATAGATAGATAGATAGATTGATAGATAGCCATATGGTACCTTCCAAGACTGACATCTTATCCCTATACATACCACAGTAAACCACTTAGCATTAACAAAGTAAAATATGAAAAGTAATAATGTTTACTTTGTATAACTGTATTACAAACCACTGCTGCTCTTAACATTTTAACTTGGGTTTACAGAGACAAAGTTTGATTGCCCCAGGGCCCCAAACTTCTGGAAATTTCTTGCAGATCAAGTGGTCCCTTATAAAAGTATTTAATAATCAGGGGATCTGTTAGTTAAAGTTTAATACCCAGTTTCAGCATAAGAGAGATGGCTGTAGTGTGTTTTTTTGTAGATGATTATAACTGCCTGATGTAAGTTATTTAAAAAAAAAAAAAAAGTGTTAGAATCAGAATCAGACAAATTCACAAACAAATCATGTATTCTATAAGCAAGACTTGGTTTTCCTTATTATAGCAAAAATTAAACTGTGACCTCTAGTATCAGTGACCTATTTGTGGGGTTCAGGACTGTTCAGAAAAAAAAAATGAAATCCTATCTAATAACCAGCAAAAACCCCTAACAAAAAAAACAAGTTTGATTTTCCAAAAGTAAAAGACACTGCTGCTTCTTTACATTCTTTTATATCATATTACTTATTTTACTCATACGTGCCTGTACCATCCACAATGAGTTTGTCCGTCTAGTTACTCCTGTTCCAGCATTTATGTGTCCACTGGTTTAGGCTTCTTGGTCTTCCTAAAGAAGCAGGAAATGCCTAATCATTAGCCACAGCAGTGACCCACCTCAGTGGCCCAGACTGGCTAAGCAGGCATTCATTATCTGCAGGGATCTGCCAAGCATTGCTTAGGATGTGTGAGCATCACTAATTTTTATTTTGTTATGCTATTCTGTACCTAATATATATATATATATATATATATATATATATATATATATATAGTAACTGGATAACATTTCAGTCAGATGATTTCAAAGTATATTATGATTTTTATGATTTTGTTTATCCATCTAAAAATGCAATAGCAATCACAAATCTAATGAACATAATTATTTAAAGAGATAGCAAGAGCTCCTTCAAACAGCAAATGATCAGGGGTACCTCTGACAATCTAATAATGATGGTCTGTCCTAAAATTGTAAAGTTGCGATATGTATGAGATTAAAGCAGGCCGACATGGCTAATCTCAGCCATTTCGGCCAACAATCGATTTAAAAAAAAGTGCAAAGAATTGTACACGAGGGCTGACCGCAGACTTCTGTCTATCAAAAATTAGATCAGCCAGGTTGTCAGGCGAAATAACATGTCTATGGCATGATCAACTGAATTAAACTGATAATTTGCCTTTATGCTGAACAGGCAGTCAACGTTTAAAAAAAATAAAAAAATGACTCACTGGTCAGCAAGGATAGTCTGGCATGTTGCATGTGGGATTGTTTGTATGAGTGATCCAATGGTTGACAGATGCACTACAAGACCAATCATCCTTTTGTGTGTATAGCAGGCTTTAAAGAGTAGGTAGGCCATCAGTTTTAAAGATCTGGATAACTCATTTAATGTTCTTCAAACTAGTATTCGAGTCCATATAGTTATTTGATATTTATTTGTCTTATTTGTCAAATATACCTCTTATATACGTCTTGCTTCATTTACTAGAAACATTTACTTAAAAGATGCCTTCAACAATGTTACTGCCCATGACTCCATCCCCATATAAAACCAATGGTGGGTGATTCTGTAAGGAATCACTTCCCTCCCATTACTTTTGAACGTCAGGAGATATGGTCAGCAACATTATTGAACGTTTATTAATTCAGTTATAGGATACACAGTAAGAGCTATTCTTACACAGTTGGTAATCTTTATGCTATCACTGGAATACTGATGTAGACGAGCTATAATTGACTCTGATAACACATGGCACAATGTTATCTCTGTTATCTCGTGACAAAAGCCATTAAAATTAATTGAAAAGTTAGTTAACTTTTTCTTGCCATTCTTTACTTTACGTGTTACATCTGGATGTTCAATACAATGTGGAGTGGAAGGATAACAAGTTAACTAGCATTGAGTGCTAGAAGTAGTCTAGTTAAAACATAATTCCCTGAATTCCCAGTGTAGAGTAAGACTGACGTTGAGAGCCAGTCCTGTCATCGACCTTTTATTAAAGGGGTTGTGCCAGATGCTATGTAATAATGTTTGATTATGAGAGGTCTTACTACTGGGACTCCCACCAATCACAAGAACATGGGCCCTGTGTCCTGAGGAGCACAACTACTGTGAAGAGGAGCTTGAATGGAGCAGACACTTGACTGTTTCCATATGCCCCCTAGACATTAAGTGGAGGGGCTGGGAGCATACTTGAAAGCAACTCCATTCAAATTGCTATTCTCTGTAGGTTGAAGATTACAGTTCTAGAATGTGCCTTACATATCCCTGAAATACAGGATCATAGCTATCAGATAGGTAATAATTTTATTTAACTGCCCCTCATCCCTTTTCACCAGAAATGTAGAGTCGCCCCCCCCCCCCCCCCGCACTCATCACTAATTTTTTGCCACCTAGCTATCCTATTTACAATGCATAGACCCATTATCGGCCACCACCATCCCCTCCACACATACACAGTTCTGGATGTAGTGCCATATACCTGCAGAAGAGTATGTTGATTCCTGTAACTGTGCAAAGAAATTTAAAGGTAGAACATTGCTTTTCTTTCCCTAACAAGCAATGTGCCCACCACATTGATATTCATATCTGCCACTTACTCCACCTATCCCCTGTCCTATCATTGATAAGTGGAAACCTCAGCTCTGTGTTTTCCTTTGTTATGAAAATGGAAGCTATAGAATTTTTGTCATGTCACCGATGACCAAAATAAAACTAAAACAGATGACAAAAAGTGTGTCTGGTGTCATTTTGGATAATATCTACTTAAAGGGGTTTTTTTCTCACTTCAGCAAATGGCATTTATCAATTACAGAAAGTGAATACAGGGCACTTACTAATGTATTGCTATTATCCATATTGTCTCCTTTGCTGTCTGGATTCATTTTTCCATCACATCACTGGTTACAACTACCCTGCAATCCATCAGTTGTGGTCATGCTTGCATGCTATAAAAAAGCACCAGCCTATGTGTGCTCCCATAGTCCCAGCCACCAGAGAGGCCAGCACTTTTTCCTATAGTGTCCAAGCATGCCCAAGCATGGATTGCAGGGTGGTCATAACCATGGAAACGAGCAGTGTATAATGTGATGGAAAAATGAATCCAGCCGCCAAAGGAAGCAATATGGATTACAACAATACATTAGTAAGTGCCTTGTATTAACTTTCTCTACATAATAAATCGGATTTGCTGAAGTGAGGCAATCCTTTTAATATAGTTAGCAGCCATTTACTACTACTACTAACTTATTTTTTCACTATTTTTAATATATCAAGTGTTTCTTACTACCACTATTAGTGTGATTACTTTCACAGATGTATTTATTCTATCACTTTTCTCATAATGATATTAAACCCACACAAAGCTCATTATATTGTATCTCACTTCATCATCACATTATAGTATGAACACAATTGAATTAATATCATGTAATTATTATATGCAGTTATTAAAATAGAAAAGTATACAATTATACATGCCAATATTATCAATTCTCACAAGGTTATCTAGGTTCATTGTGATCTTACTTCATGAGCGTACCATAAGATATAGTCATAAGGCTTCTTTGTATACCTGTCTCTAAAGATTATCTTGTAATTTTTTTTGAACATGGTGAAGTAATCTGTTCAAGGTCAAAGAGATGGACACTGCTATTAAGCTATCATTCACAGGCAGAAGAGATATTACACTATTCTTGATTCTCCTCCTTTATACCGTAGAAAAGTGGAAAACATAACAACGTTTGAATTTAACAAGCCTGGGTTAGCTGTAATGCTATTAACATCTTTGACAAGAAAAAACTTAATTTTTTTTTCACTGGTGGTTACCTTGAGTTAAAATAAAGTTTCAGTTGCAATCTTTATTCATTCATTTATTTTCAGTTTACATTTCAGAATAGTGTCAGACTTTTCTCATGTGCTGGTGTCCCTCCCAGGTATACATGCAGAATGTGAAGCATGTGTGTCCAGAATACTACTGACTTCACTAGCTCATCGCCTTCAATGTATCAGCACAACTTCATTCCTGGAGTGAATTATTATTCTAGAGCTCATGAGGGATGTCCTCTCATTTATGCTTGTGTGTTCTACCCCCTATGTATGTCCTGTTGGATCTGCCCTATGTATGTTCTGTGTGATCTGCCCTCCTTTCTCCTCAACATATCTGCCATGGGCAATCTCTTGCTATCTCTCTGATTCTAAGTACATTCACATGGTGGATTTTGACGCTGTTGTTCACTTAAAATGCCACAAAGCCACTCACAACCATAAATGGACACCCACCATAGCTTCAAATGGCGTCTGTCCAAACACCACACCAAGAAAAGACATGCCCCTTCTTGGCTCATGCATAGCTTTAAACTGCTGGCCCACAAACTGCAGTGCTGCCTCCCGTTGGAGGCTGAGTGAATGGGCCTCATTCACATGACATAATTTTAGTTAATATTTTTGATCAGTATTTTTAAACCAAACCAGGAGTGGATCCAACACGGAAGAAGTGCCAATCTATCAATTAGCAAGTTTGTCTGCGTTTAAGTTCCACTCCTGGTTGTTGTCTGACAAATACTAAGACAAAATAGTGAATGTGGCCTAACGCTGAGAGGAGGCAATGAGAGAGCAGAGAGAGATGTCAGAAACAGCAGCAGTGCTCTGACGGATTTTTATCAGATTCTGTTGCACCAGCAGTTAGCTAAAGGACATCCACAGAATCAGCAGAGGTAACATGTTTGGAAATTGTCAAGGGTAACTAAACCTTTTTTGAAAAAAATGGAGTGGCAGAAGCCCCTTTGTCTTTCATTGACTTTTCTTGGCTTTTTGGGCAAAAAATCCACACTACGTAATAGAAAGTCTATGAATCCAAACTCCACACACTCAAAAAGTTGACTACAGCCTACTTACACTTTAAAGAAGACTATTTAGCAAGTTGCTTAATTTATCATTTAGGAAGCACACCAGTAAAAAAAAAAATAGACCTCTACAAGGTGCAGACCTCTACATAAGTTTGGTGCTTCCTCCAGCAGGGCATGCGACTGACTTAAATCTACACCCGCTGCCTCGCTGGCATAGGTTTAAGCCATTCCACGCCAAAAACAGGCGGGGAAAATGATAAATGAGCCAGGGCTGCCGGCCCACCTGACAGTTCGGAAAAGTGGCATGAGAAGGGAAAAGTTGCAAATTTTGCAGCAAAAATGACTTGTGACAAAAATCTGTGACTCTATTGTGGCGTATATCTGTTAATAAATGTCCCACTATATCCATATATTTGTGCACATGTATAGAACGGAATTCATAGTGATAATACAATATATAATGTAGCTGAGTAGTAAACATGAGGACCACAGGTACATTAGCAGATTGTGAACTTACATCTTGTCCATGGACGAGGGGTATTTATAAAGATCTCTATGACATATTATACATATCCGATGTTCATGGATAAGATGAAAGTGAAAAAAATATATATATTCTCTGCTTGCTCAGTCCCCATGGTCATGGGTCACTACAGTTATGCTCCTTGATACCATGCTTTGAGAGAGAGAGAAGTGTATGTAACACCAGATCTAGACCTCAGATATTACTATATTTATGTGCTCTCAGAAATTCAATTTATTATTTTCATCACTGGACTTAGATGTGGACAAAATACATACTTCATGTCGTGATTACTATCTATCCTCCTCCTCATGTTCAAATGGGGGACTGAAATGTCTCTGCTCTTTCGTAACTCGCTAGCTTTCTATGGAGCAGCAGTGCTCATCTTCATCCTCAAATTAAAATGTTTTTAGTAAGGTATTTAGGAAAACCTGTGCTTCTTATGTGCAGCAATTGTGTGTAGCCTAGTAAGTTCCTCTTCTAGGCTTCAGACATCTACTACAGGTTCTGGGATAGGAACACTACCGGTAGGTCAGCCTCATAGTGATCGATCAGTTGAGACAGGAGAATCTATGTAGCTACTTTTCCTATTTGGGTTTAAATACAAGTCAATAAGGGCACAAACTTCAAGAAGTTTTTGTTTAAAAACCCTAGAAAGTGGTTTATAGATCAGTGCTTTCTAAGGGTCCTGCTTTCTATGCTACCTTTTAAATGTGCAGATGCAAACTGAATGGAGAACAAATGATCTTTACTACGATTGTTCGTTCCCCATACAGTCTGCATATTGCCAGTAACACATCCCTGTTTATATGGGCTGATGTGCTGCCAACATACCAATCCCCCGACAAACATGATCCTTTGTTGGCTGATTGACAGACCTTTTATATGTGCCAGTGATCAGGAATGATCTTCCCTTTCAGCCAAACTTCAGACCATGTAAAAGTCCTTAAAACAATTACCCTTTGCTTTAACACTCATGCAAAAGTTTTGACAACAAATAATCTACTTACATGCAAACCTAATTCTTTTTTTGTATAAAATACACAGAAAGTAAAGTAAGATATACTATAAAGAATAAAATGGAATAAGAAAAGCAGTTAAACAAACACAGACTGTTGTACTGCCGCATCCATTGTGATTGCATTTACAGTAGTTGCTATGTACACTACATGCAACATATGGAACAGACTTTGCCTTAAGAGGTCAAATGAGGTTTCACACAAAGCTGTAATTTAATACAGAACATGACAGAAAACTTGCTTAAGTTACCTAACAGTAATTTTGCTGTAAAAATATCATGCAATGCAGCAATTTTAATATACTCTTATCATAAACTTAAGTTCTTATATAAAACAGATAATAGTGCGTACAACTGGACTTTATAAATGTAAGGTTTAAAAGCTCACAAATGTTGAGAAAATGTGTTGAGAAAATTTTGAGACTTTGTTGGGGTGATCTGATGCCATAAGAGTGAGTTTCAGGACTGATATTTTAATGTAGATCTTAAACGTTACAGCAGCGGTACATTTCAATGTTGACATTGAACCAGCAAAGTTTGGCCTGTTACTGGTGCCATTTGTAGTGGTTTTATATCCTGTATTTCATTGGTGCAACCCACAGAGTTGCACAGGGAGTCAGTAGTTAAGGGGGCCCAGTGTCACCTTAAGGGTTCATTCACACGTCCGTAGTACTGGGTCCAAATCTGTATGCTGAACAGGTGCGAACCCATTCAAAAAGATGCGGACAGCACACCATGTGCAGTGTGCATCCATAGTTCTGTTCCACGGCCCCGCAAAAAAGATAGAGCATTTTTATCATAGGGCTGGCCATGTGCAATTCTAAAAATGTGGAATGCACATGGCCGGTATCCGTGTTTTTTGGATCTGCAATTTGCGGACTGTAAACCTCTTACAGACATCTGAATGGACCCTAAAGGGCTTGTTCGGCCTAGCAGCAGACATAAATACTGACCTGAAGAAGAAAAAGAAACACCACTCACCTGTCCACAGTCCCACCATTCCAGTACAGCGACCTCTGTATCAGCAGGTTGGTTCCCTGCTGGATCGGAAGTGACTTAGTCCCATGACCACTGCTACCAATCACTGTATATAAGAGAGGAGAAAACTAAAACAATTTGATGTAGAAATGCACAATAGTATATATATATATATATATATATATATATATATATATATATATAGTAGAGCAGCTATGGAGCAGAATTAACCTAGCACGGTATATTCATGGCTAGTGCCCTATAAATGGGAAGATGTTTGTTCTACAGAGGATTGGGTGTAAGGGGAACACTATGATGAACTTCAGCCCTAATACACTATAGAAGGCCCTCTTCATTCACCCTACCAAGTGGTAAACAGCAAGGCGAACATCCTAAAAAGGACAACGCAAAAACCTCAGGAACTTCCTTGTATGACCCTACAGTACAAAAGCACCTGCTCCTACTCCTACACATTTTTCCAGTTAGTGTGTGGCTCATCAAGCAGGTAGAGCTACTGTGAACAGATGAGTGGAGTTTTTTTATTTGGGCAAACACTCCAGCTTGAGTTTAAGTCTGTTGGACATCTCCTTTAAAGTAGTGTCTTCTGTTTGTTAGATGGCATATAGCATGAAAATGGTTTATGACTTCTTCCAGTATACTATTTCACTCTGCTCTGCTTCCTGATCTTGATTACTTTGACTTTGGTCATTAGTTTGTGCTCCTGCATTGTAACTACTGTAGTGTTGAGCGAGCGAGCATGCCTACGCTCGGGTGCACTCGGTGTTCGGTCGAACACCGAGTGTATTCGAGCGTAAAGCTCGAGTCCCCTAGAAGGATCGTCATGACCCCAATGCAAGTCAATGGGGACGGATCCGTTTGGTGTGACACACTAGTAAACGGATCCGTCCCCATTGACTTGCATTGGGGTCATGATGGATCCGTCCTTACCTTTCCCCGGCAGCTCCCTCCTCCCATCCGGCAGATGGCACTGTGGTAAAAATTACCACTCTGCGCGCCGTCTTCCTGCTGGTCGGGAGCTGCCAGGGAAGGTAAGTATGTCTGTGTCTGTGTGTTTTTTTTTTTTAATTTGGGGCACTTGTGTAAACCAAGCCCCCCCCCGCTCTTCCGAGCAGGGAGTGCCTGGTTTACTCCCATAGACTTCAATTATGCTCGGGTGCTTGGCCGAGCACTTGAGCACCCCTGAGTGCACGGCCAGAGCACCCGAGCATACAAGCACCTTAGTGCTCGATCATCACTAAACTACTGTTTTTCCTCATTCTGACCCAGGTTACTATTTAAAGGCAGTCTATCATCTAAAAAATCAGTATCAAAGTATACCACCATATGGGTAAGGTGTCCCGAAACATACCCATACCTTACTTGTACTGACATCTCAAGGACTGTCAATCAAACAAAAGGGTCTGGTCTGGGCAGTGTTACTGGTAGAGCGATGGTGTACCAAACAGAGCATCTCTGTCCATGGTGCATAAAAATAAAAAGAAGCATTTCTGTGGATCAAAGGACTGGATATTCACAAGAAAGCTACAGTTATATTTTGGGAGCACCTGCCCTACAGGACGGCATGCTTAATCTGAAACTGATTTTGAAGGTGACAGACTCCCTTCAGCTTAGCTTCGACTTACAGGGCAGTATAGACCGTTCTTTCGTGTGTGGAGTATACATTAAAGTAAAAGTGCAACATGTTCTATAAGATGTCTTATATTGAACCATATGCCTCTCTAGAAGTATTGTTTCACAGGTGCTAGAGGGCAAATCAGTGTGACATCCTATTCCAGACAATACTGCTGCAATATATTATGCATGTGCATGAGCCCTTACCCGATGTGGGAAGGAAAAAATTGACAAATTTTGTAATTACCACTCATGCTCAAGTGTATGTTATCCACGTTTCTACACCATATGATCATTGCCAAAAAGGCAAGCATATTTCCACAATTAAGAACCAATAGTGTAAAACAAAACATTCATTCTGCAGTATGATTTTTGGGCTGATAATTGGATGATATTGTACTGGGTGGTACTTGTCCACAGACCACCAATTAAAGCAAAAAATGAAAAAGTATACAGATGTAGCAGGGTTAACACACAAACTCTTAACTCAAATTTTTTAACTCATCGCGTTATCTTGATACAAAAAACTTTTTTTTTCTTAAGAAAGTCACGTCTCATTTCTCTTCTTCACAACTTTTGTTTCCCAACAGCTGAAGTCTTGAATGTAAAAGTTAAAGTTTTTATACAGGTGTCTTTCTTACATGTAAGTTTCAGGCAATTGTTCAAGAAAATACAATTTTTCTTGAAAATATGAGTAAAAACATTTGCATATATGTGTATGAGTAAAATAAAATCATTGCAGAATGCTAAAAAAATGCTAAAACTTTACAGAGGTTTTCCCCCCCCTTTAGATGTTGATGATCTGTTGGGGTCTGACACCTCCACCAAGAAGCTGTATTCAGCAGCTGCCAATGCCAGAAATTAAACAGTATTGGGTAAGCAGAAGGGGGTAAGCAGAAGGTTCTGTCCACTGTGCAGTGGATGGGTCAGTGTACTACAACTCAGCTCCCATCTTAAACCAAATTGTAGAGGAACTTCTTTTTCTTCCATATGGAATATACTCTGTACCAGAAGAGGATCATGAGCACGGGAGCATGAGCACTGTGTCCATGAAAAAAAAGATCTGTCCATGATTTTTTGAGGCTGGTGGTACTTGACTAGATTAATTTGGTGGTGATTTTAATAATTTTACAGCTAATCAGTAAATGCCGTTAATGAGTTATCATCAGTATATTGAGCTATAGACATGTATTACTTATAATCTTTATCATTCATTTATGGTTTTCTAATTAGTCCATAAAAAACGTTGACTGTCCATGATTTTGCAATAAGTTGTCCAGCCCTGATAGAAGCTCTTGGTTTCCAAAGAAAAAAAGTTATGCCTGGTTTCATCAACTATGTAATATGTGATTTTGCATTACTTTGCATGTTATTCAGTATACAATATATACCGGTCAATAGATCCATAGAAATGGTTCAAACAGGATCACAAAATTGTACAAATTTTCAGGAAAATACACTTTTAGGCAATGTAAGCCGTCCTACATGCGGCTTTCAGCTAGACATAAAATGCTACATGCACATATATGCCAGAAAGCGATCGGATTACCGCCGGATCCCATTACAGTGAATGGGGATCTAGTGGTGCATAGTGGTATCCGGCTATGATGGATATGGTGAACTCCGGCAGTCTTTTCCTCTGCCAGAAAAGACTGCTGGAGCTCACAGCACAGATGTGAACCCTGCCTTAGGCTGTTTTTTTTGTTGTGCTCAGAAGTAGCATAGTAACATAGTTTGTAACGTTGAAAAAAGACATCTATCCATACTGGACAGCCTTTTATCCTGCAAATTCATTCAGAGGAAGCCAAAAAATACCATGAGATAGAAGCCAATTTTCCTCATTTTAGGGGAAAAATTCCTTGGATCAGGCAATCAGATTAACTCCCTGGATCAATAACCCCTCTCTAGTAACTATAAGCTGTAATATTATCAGACTCCAGAAATACTTCCAGGCCCCTCTTGAACTCTTTTAGTGAATTCACCATCACTACCTCCTCAGGCAGAGAGGTCCATAGTCTCACTGCTCTTACAGTAAAGAATCCTCTTCTATGTTTGTGTAGAAACCTTCTTTCCTCTAGACGCAGAGGATGTCCCCTAGTCACAGTCACAGTCACAGTCCTGGGGATAAATAGATGATGGGAGAGATCTCTGTACTGACCTCTGATATAGAAATACACAGTTGTTGGATTGCCCCTCAGTAGATTCCACTAGGTCTGTACCCTATATAGCTACAATGTGTCATGGCTGCTAGATAACCTATATACAACTGCTAATGTGTGATTCAGATATTCCTGGAGAAATAAAGAGAAAACCCTCGTTAGGACTAGTTGTGTACTGGGGTAAGCAAATATGCCAGGGAGAGTTTAATAAGCAACCATGGTGTCAGTGTAGGCCTGGCCTTCTGTTGTTACAGGATCTCGTCATATTTATAATCACTACCACCATTGAAATTTAACTAATCCTGATTTCCTATGAATATTAATCTACTTCTGGAATAGTCCTATATATTTGTCAATATACAATTTCAATTTCTCTCTTCTGTGTGCTTCCTGTTCTAAATTCATAGGCACTCTGTGGGTTGTAATACTTTGTGATATTTGTGGCGTTTTACATTAATTGGTTTCCAGATGTCTCCTGGCTGTGTATACAGCTCAGCCATTTAAACTAATCTTATTGGCCCCTCTTTGACTATTTCAAATGTTTGGAAGTATTCATGGATTTCACTATATCCCAAAATTCTGCTACAAAAGCTCTGCATGTATTGTTCATTTTACTACAGGTTTATGTATATCTATGGTAAACAATATAGTATGATTGGGGATCCCTATATTTTCTAAAGATGTGTCTATATTTTATGGGGAAAGGGTGGTGCTAATATGAAATGAGTATATGAATATAACTGGCAGTTCTTATAAAAAAAACCTCCTGACACAACCAGCACATGTAATATACCATATGTTGGAATATAATATATACTGCTGTGCACATATACACTACGCTGCAAGAATTACATCTCAACTTAATGTAACAATTAAGCCAATTTTGGAATGTATGATAAACTTGCATGACTTGATCAGTGATGGTCCTATCCAGGCTCACACTGGCCATCAGGGAACAGGTGAATCCCCCTGTGGACCCCATACCCTGCACAAGTGGCACATGGCACAGTAGACTAATTGCATTGTATATAGATAGTTAGTGTACAGCACCTCAACTAGTATATTTGTTTATATAAAAACTAGGAAAATTATTGAACTAACTACCCATTGTGTTATTATACAATAGATGTATCAAATGGTTAAGATAACTTGAAGGTGGAGAGACAGGCCAATCAGTATCATCTTCTACCAGGGACCTGCCTTCTCAAAGTCACAGCAGGGCCTCCCATAATCAGTCATCTTGTAGAGCCTTGTTGCTGTCTGCCACTGTGTAAGGCTACTTTCACACTAGTCGTTTTTAAATTCCGATACTGAGTTCCATCATAGGGGCTCAATAACGGAAAAAAACGCTTCAGTTTTGTCCCCATTCATTGTCAATGGGGACAAAACTGAACTGAAGACAACGGAATGCTCCTGAAAGCATTCCGTTCCGTCTTCAGACCGGAGAACAAACCACAGCATGCTGCGGTTTGCTCTCCGGACCAGGCATCCGCACCAAGACGGATCCGGAATGACCCCCAATGCAAGTCAATGGGGACGGATCCGTTTGGTGTGACACACCAGTAATCCGGATCTGTCCTCCATTGACTTGCAATGGGGGGTCATTCCGGATCCAGCTACAGAGATACATACATACATACATACATACACACATACACATACATACTCACATACTCCAGCCAGGGACGCCGGCAGCATGTCTTCACGCGCCTCCTGCGCGCAGCTATGATGTTTCCCCACTGCGCCCAGCAGAGGGAGCTGTGGGGAATCGTCATCACTGCACGCAGGAGGCACGTGAAGACGTGCTGCCGGCGTCCCTGGCTGGAGTATGTAAGTATGTATGTGTTTGTGTGTATGTGTGTATGTATGTATGTTCTCTGTGTCTGTGTCAACATGTGTGGGGCCAGAGCGCTGCTCCGGCTCCACACATGTATCAGCAGCAGTACGGATTCGTCGGCACCCTTTAGGTGCCTGATCCGTGCTGCCACTAGTGTGAAAGTAGCCTTAGTAGACATTTGCATGTGGGTGCACAGTGATCCCAAGAACAAATTTTACTGGTAAGCCCTAGGAACCCCAGTCCAACACTGGTCCCACCACAAGACCTCACCAGGAACTTTTTGATATTGATAGGCTATCCTTAGGATAGGTCATCAGTATCTGATGGGTGCAGGTCTGCATCCTCGCACCCCTGCCGATCAGTTGTTTGAAGAGGCCATGGCACTCCTGGGTGCCTCTTTCTAGGCCAGTGATGTCAAGTTCATTGGTCACATGGCCTAGGAGCAGATCAGTCCTATTCTAATGAATGAGCCTGGGATTCAATACCACGCACAGCCACTATCCAATGGATAGTGCTGTGCTTTGTAAGCTCCACAAAGGCCACAGTGCTTAATGGAACACTGCAATCTCCTCAAACAGCTGATCGGTGGGGGTGCTGGGTATCGGACTCCAACCAATCTGATATTAATGACCTATTCTGAGGATAGGTCATCAATATAAAAGAAAAAACCTGGAAAATCCCTTCAACACATTGGTGGGTCCAATCCTAAGGCTTCATAAATGCTGCCCTTCTTCAACATTGTGTTAATTGCCATAACATATCTGCACAGTCCATTAAAGATCATAAATACAATTATATCTATTTTACAGTACTGCACATGAAGCTTTTCCCTCTATCTTGACATTTGCTGTCCCTTCTTAAACTTCCTGCTATGCTCAATGCTATGCATGTTGCTACTCTATTTCTCAATTAATGTACCTGCTCTACTGCACTATGACCCCCAATACTGTACCATACAGAAATTTCGGAACACAGATTTGTTTCATAACTATAATTGTTCCAAAAATGATAGCACCAGACAGATAATGCTTTGTGCTACAAACAGTAATAGACCTCTCTTTTTTGCCCCACACAGTAATACTACCCCCTCTAGACTCCACACAGTAACAGTACTTAATTTGGGCACCACATGATAATAGTGACCTCTCCACACTACACAGCAAAAGTGTCATATTTTGTGTTCCCACATTAATAATGCCCGATGTGTGCCCTGCCCTCTGCCCAGTAACTGCCCCTATGGCCTACACAGAGTTATTGCCACTTTTGTGTTACCCACAAACAATTATTCCTTTCTTTTGGTACCACAGAGTATTATTGGGCCTGAAAATAGTAAAACTGATACCATTTCCATATGTATGCAGTAGCCCAGTGATGGCAGCATGATGCAGAGGCATCATTTTGCTGCTGTTCTTTCAGTGGCCCAGCACAGCTTTCATGATTATGTCAGTGCATTGCACTACCTTAGCCATCCCACTGACACACTAGAGAATATTGCTTGAGGCTCCCTACCCCACTATAGTTTTCAATAGAGGATACAGTTGAAAGTGGTCAGATGCAAAAATATTGTGTTTTAACCCCTTATAATTCTGGAAGTCATTGATGGTCTGCAGTCATAGATGTTGCAATCAATGTTCTAAAAGGTATCTAGACATATTAAGATTATTTTGATTGAATTCCCTGTTTAAAGAGGTTGTACAGTGTCAGAATATCGATGACCTTTCCACCGGATAGGTCATCAATATCATATCAATGCTGGTCTGACTCCCAGCACCCCTGCCGATGTGCTGTTTAAAGAGGTTGTGGGGTTGTGAGATTTCCCCACTTTAGGGGGAAAAATTCCTTCCGACTCCAATCAGGCATAGTTATTAGATCTCCATACATAGTTATTAGATCTCCTTTTTAGTATTTACCTGTACGCCATATAGATTGTAGTGGCGGTGTAGTGAAATTACACCACTCGGTTCTGTTCACTTGAATTACACTACACTGCTGCTACAAGCTAGATGATGTGCAGATAAGCACTAGAGAGGATTCAGAGCTCAGGCACAGCCTCTTTAGCCCGTTCATCGGGGAAGAGTTGGTAGGGGTGCGAGAAGTTGGAAATTCCAGCCAATCTGATATTGATTACCTTTCCTGAGGATAGGTTATCAATATCCTGACACAGCACAACCCCTTTAATGGGGCATTTGGGGAGCATGGATGACATTTACACAGTCACACATCTGAAATGGAGCTATGTTACTGTATGTTTCCAGAGACAACCATTGGATTCAATGATGATGAAAATTCAGTAGAACTGCACCGGCCACATGTTTTGCAGCCACAGTATGGACCCTAAAAGTATGTTATAGATGGGCCAGCAAATCTGAATGTTTTACTTTATAAACTCATTAACATGTGCAGTGTCCCTCTTAACGAAAAGCCAGCTTTGTCATTGGTAGCTGATTTGTTTTCAGGAACTCAGGCAACCTCAGTAGTGTCATAAATGGTTATATGATATGATATTCAATGATAATGTAGTCAGTTATTTTCTACAAGTCAGTAATATCACATTTGGTGGGGTTATGAAGCATAGCGATGCTTTGCTAATACAAAAACAATGACCACCATCCTTTAATCTATTCTGTTTTTACGAAAGAAGATTTTTAAAGTTTTATTTCTGCTTCATTTGTCCCATATAAACTTTTAATGGTGAATTACAGTAATTTTGCTGGTTTATTACACCACTTAGAGCTTTTTTATTATTTCAATAATGCTGCAAAATAAAATCTAAAAAAAAATGTTTGCTATAGAAACCAACAGAAAGGGTTAAAGAAAATATATTCGGTTGCATCTGCTTACCAAATCCCTTACTTTAGTAGAAATTCAAATTTTGTAAAGATTATTCGTTTTATTGATGCATATAATTATAATCACAAGCCATCTGCTGATTTGGCAGGCATGGGTGAAATTCTCTAACTCTCATAACCTTTCAAGTACAGTACCCTTGGGACTCTATTTCACTTTTATTTTTTGGAAAACATGTAGGGACAAACAAGAGAGGTCACCTGGTGAATGTCAGACCTGTAAAATGAGTTTGTGCTGTTAGTGTGGTGGCTATAAAAGAAAATACTCCATTTTCCATTTTTTTTTTATTATTATTTTTTTTTGGAGAGACATTATCTGAGTTTCCAGAATGATCATTGGGAAATTATCTATTTGGGCACGAGTTCTATGCACAGTAAAAAAGGAAGTAATTTCTATTCAGTGGAAAAGTTTTGCACTGAAACTGAACAAAACTAAATAAATCTGGTAGAATGCAAAAGTGGTGATTTTTTATATACGTGCAGTAGGTGAAATTTATCTTAGCGTTAAATAGTTAGTGAACCGAACATGTTCTCTGTACAGAATGTGGATGTTTCTAGGGAAGCCTATAGAAATTTTGTCAATTTTATAATACGGTATGTTCTACGCTGTTTTGTATTTTATTTTTTATTTAGAGTTTGAGTAACTTTGGTCATGATGTCATGGGGCAATGAACATATAAGAGAAATCGTTAATATATGTGCTAGATCTATAATTTCATATTCACTAACGCTGAATTTAGCTCATCTTTGACGATATTCCCATTTACATCGCATGCCTTAATATTTATATAACGCGCATCCTACTGTACTTAAAAAAACAGATTCCACTTTATTTTCATGAACATTATTTTGTGACATTTCCATTTTAATCCACAAAGCACATTCATGCTGATGTAAAGGTCAACGTACCCTCACTGGAAGGCATGCTACAGGTTTGCACGTGTTAAATTATATATGGGATAATGAGTTGTGGATATCAGAAGTCATAGCTTTGAGTTAAAAGAAAACTCTAGCCGGTGGAATTTATTAAAAAAAAGTAGTCCGGGATTTTAATATTGATGACCTATCTTTAGGATAGGCCATAAATATTAGAGCAGAGATTCTGGGCCAGCACCCGTTACAAGTCCACAATGCCCGGGAAGGAGCAAACTCCACATCCAATAGTAAATAAATCCCAGCAAACGTGTATGTTCTTCCAGGAGTATATTCTTTTATTTATATCTCCATAGGTGTCCACAAGGACGCGTTTCGGCAGTCACTGCCTTTTTCAAGTTGAAAAAGGCAGTGATTGCCGAAACGCGTCCTTGTGGACACCTATGGAGATATAAATAAAAGAATATACTCCTGGAAGAACATACACGTTTGCTGGGATTTATTTACTAATAAATATTAGATTGATGGGGGTCTGACTTTTGCAACCTCTGCCAATCAACTGTTTGATGCGACTGTGACACACAGGTGAGTGCTACAGGTTGTTCATGATCAGACTCAGTGCTGTACATTCTGTAGTGCATGTGGGTGGTATTACGCATAAACAATGTCAAGTTCACTTGATCGACGAGGGTGCCAAGAGTTGTACCACCACCAATCAAATACCGATGATCTGTCCAAAGGATAGATCATTGATATTAAAATTCTAAATAACTATTTTATTACTGGCATGCCAACTGAGTAGTGTGGTAACCTTTTCTTCATTGCTGAGGAATGCCATATTTATTTGTTTTTGAACTTGCTGTGGGCACCCTTCCCAACTAGAAGTCGGGTCTTTAAAAACATTTTAAATAGCAGACTTTTAATTCCTCAAAAGTGACCACAACATTTTACAGCTGAAAACCCAGAATTGCTGCGATTCCTGCTCTGAAATGACTCTAACACATGGCAATTGGGGGAGCCATTTATTTTATAAAAGGCCTGAGCCAGGTCTTTCACAGGTGTATTTCAATATAGGCCTGCAGGGGTAGCACTACATCACAATATACAGAATTTTCTATTTAGCAATGTACTGAATGTCATTATTAAATAGAAAATAGATAATTGCATGCTGTGAAGCCCTTGGGGGCCTAAAATTAAAAAAAAAAAAAAAATCAGATCAGACCTTGCATTTTCAGAAAAGGTCCTCTCCTGGCTATTGTATCTATGGACCATGGGAATGCTGTAAAGCAATTTTCATCGCGGTTGAGACTAGGGAGGCTCGTCCCTTTCACCACATGCCATTGGATGCTCCCCCCACACTGGATGTGTTTTCATCCGTGCATGGGGAGAAGCAGCAGCGGCTGTGCAGGGATCAGGGGCGATACGGGTGCCAGGGAATGAGGTAAGTTGTGAGTGAGGGGCCCGGGCATAACCCCTTTAATTATGGAAAATCCAAAGAACATTGTAAAAATAATATACAGGGTATGCTTGCAGTGCATGACAAAATTTTGACAAATTTTGGTGTATGCAATTTGTACTGTAAAAATTGCAACTTTCTTGGGGGGGAGTTGTTTATCAAGGTACTTTATTACTTCTAAAATAGTTGTAATTAACTAATATATGCGACTGGAAACAGGAATGCATGTTGGCAAAAAACTGGATCTGGCGTATTTTTTCTGCCAGGTGCCTAGCTGCCAGGGAATTAGCCACATTTAGGATTCATTAAACAATGTGCAAAGTTTGATAAATTTGCCTCGATTTAAGGCAACGTGGAGTCAAAGTAAAACTTCCCTTCATGATAAATTCCTTCCTCAGTGTCCTGCAGTGACAGAATCTCTACAAGTTGGGACTTCATTTTTAATAATGTCTAATCGTTATACAAAAGTCTAATAAATAAATTAAAAAAAATTCTAATAATAAATGTAATAGTAAGAAAGCATTTGTTTAAAGAGAGATTTAAAAAAATATAACAATGACCCAGTCCATGGGTATAAAGTTTCCAGAAAAAAGGCACACAGACTGGTGGCCGGTCTGCAAAATCTTTGCACTACAAACATGGGCACTCTGCAAACATGCATATAGCCAGTGTGTTTGTCCACAGTCAGAGCTACAGATGAACACAGTGTAGTTGTGTAATGACAGGAACAGCTGACTCATTAGTAGAGAGCAGGGAAAGGTAATTAACCCTGGGAAAAGTACAGCTGCCATGCGGGCTGTTCCTTTCTGTAGGATCTGATTAGAAATTAGTGTTAAACCAGTGATTCTTAAAAAAAGAACTGTCATTGATAATTCACTTTCAGGTGGACCCAAAAAAAGATTGGTGTGAAGTAAGAGCACAGAGTAGGATTTCTCATTAACTGGCATTGGAAAAGATCTAACCAGACACCTGTCTGGCGATTGATGAAGGTGTGGCTAAATGGTATACGTGGCATTGTTGTCAGAGTAGCACACACACCTGTTACAGTGTCAATTAATTCACTTTTCACCAGAGCTCATTTTTTACCTATTAAGCAGGTTGGCGTTTGGGGCCTTCTCCAAAAATGATTATTAGCAACCACTTCTGATGTAAATCAGGAAAATAAATCCGTGTTATGGCGAGCTTACCCAAGAAACTGATGGTTGCCAAATTGCAACTGATGAGAGAATAGGTGCGGTGTGATCAAAATAGCTAAAATAAAATAAAGCTTATTGAATTTTCCTTTTACTTGTTACATGTTTTATATCTTGTATCATTACTAACATTTGAAAGGTGCTTATGTTTCTTATAAAGACAGATAAAGCTATGTCCATAAGTCAGAAAAAAAAATCAAAACCCATTAATTTATCCAACCTGATTAGACCGATATTCTGTTGTTGTTTTTTTGATAGGGATTGTGTTATCAGAGATAACCCCTTTCAAAATGCAGCCCCTGGGGCATCAGCTGAACATCTCAAATCCTGCTCCCTGCACCCCCAGCAAACAGGTCACTGAAGGGAAAATGTAAGATTATACTCAGTTGTAATTCAAGGAAGATTTGAGGCTTCCAGAATAGAGGAGGTTGGGGTATTATGATTGAGGGTGTGTGCAGTATCCAAATCACATCAATGTAGCTCCACCATTTTCCGTGTTTGTCTTTGTACCTGAAGATTTTATGAAGAGCCAATAAAAGATTTGATTTTATTACATTATCCTGGCCGGATTCTACACCTTCTTGCTCATAAAGAGGACTCCCAAGCGGGAACCCACCTCTATGATGCCCATATGTCTAATAGTTTATGATAGATCCGTAAACCAATGGGTTTAGAAGTCCATTTACAAACTTTTAGTATCTCTATGATCCATTGTTACCTGTTGGATTATGCTAAAAAATATTGTGATTAGAGATTAACAGATTGCAAAATTAGATTCAGGTTTGATTTAGCCAAATTGGTTAACTGTTTTCATTTGGGTTGAATCGATTCTACTCAATGAAAAGTGCTCCAATTGGCCTTAAAATTGGCGTATGACACTCTGAGATCTCATAGGACTCATATTTGTTTTTCTTTTTTTTTTTCCCCTGTCTCTCCCCCTCTCTCCCCAAAATTCTTCTGAATCGAATCACCAAAAATTCTGATTTAGATACAACTTAAATTCTTACAAAATTCTTATTGTATTCAATTAATTTAGAATTCATTTGTTCATCTCTAATAGAGACAAATGTATTCATGTAAGTTCATCATAATTTACTAAGTGTCGTTTTGAGTCACACTTGACAAGTGACTGTGGTTTAGCAGAAAAGGTGTGTGGCATAATGTGAGACATTGTGGAGCCAAAATTGTGCCCGAATTTTGGTGCAAAATTCTAGTGCTAAGTAAAATAACTACAGTTGAGCGAACGTGCTTGTAACGAGCACTGTACTACTCGTATCCCCTGCGCTTTCATGGGCGCAGCCATCCGGATCCGTCCTCCTCACCCGACGGATCCGGATGTCTGCGCCCATGCGAGCGCAGGGGATCCGAGCAGTACAGTGCTTGTTACGAGCACGTTCGCTCAACTCTAAAAACAACTAATAGGTGATATAAGCTTAGACTAGACAGTCTTAAGATGAACCAAATTTCTCATCCATCCATCCATCAAATGTAATAAATCTGAATCTGCATGTTTAGATGGCCGATTGCAACCTTATCTGGCGCAAGGGCCACATTGTCAGACTAAACTAAAGGAATAGGCCATGCAAGAATGAACATAGCCTAATAAATGCATGGTTACCTCTTCATCTCATCAATTTCTTTCTAGAAATAGAGACCCAATTGTTCGACTGTATGAAGCTTCTACACATAGCCAAACTGCCCAATTAGTACTTAACCTTTTGCTTACCACCATATGACTATATACATGTGGCGGTAAGCGCTTAACTGTAATATTGCCCAGTGGCGTGGCAGATTGCTGTGGCTGCTTTGTCATTAGACAGCTAGACCAGGCAAAGTGGTCTTCCTATGTAGCAGTGATCCACCTCACTGTAAAGTAAAAAAGTCAGCATGGGGTGCTCTTCTTCTCCCTGTTGGCTGTAGAATTAACAGAGCCTACAGTCTATGAATTATCCCCTTCCTTCCATGAATGTGACAGGAAGAGGTTAATTCCCTTTATTCATTAAAAAATAAAAAATTACTAAAACAAATAAAAAAAATTGAAAAGTGAAATAAAGAAAATTTTTTAAAAATTGAAACGTTATGTCTATAGTATAGTGGACTATGTACATACACATGTTCCCCTGTCCCCTATTGACATAAAAAGATAAATAAAAAATATATTTTGTGTGTAAAATATACAAACATGCACACAATCTTTTCCTGTTTGCTTTCTTAAAAAAATGTAAGAATTTAGAAATATTTGAAAAGAATAAAAAAATTGAAAAGATAGGAAAAATATATTTTTTTTTCATAAGTTTTAATAGTTTTTCCTTAAAGGGAACCTGTCACCTCCTTTTCTGAAAATGAGCTGTTAACAGTACCTTAAAGTAGAGCCGAGTGTGATCCTAATGCTGTTGTTGAAACTCAGAACTGCCGGATGAAAACGCTGAAAACTGAACTTTTAATCTTGCTGCGCGGGCTTTCCGGTGTGGGCTTGAAGTCAAGGGGGCAGCGGCCTCCTTGCTTCAAGTCAAGAAAGCCACTCCCCACTTGCGCTTGACTGACAGTTAGCCCGGGTGCCCGGATCGCGCAGTACTCAGTCGCGCAACGCGTATGCGCGAGATTTCTGCGATCCCCGGCACCCGGGCTAACTGTCAGTCAAGCGCAAGTGGGGAGTGGCTTTCTTGACTTGAAGCAAGGAGGCCGCTGCCCCCTTGTCTTCAAGCCCACACCGGAAAGCCCGCGCAGCAAGATTAAAAGTTCAGTTTTCAGCGTTTTCATCCGGCAGTTCTCAGTTTCAACAACAGCATTAGGATCACACTCAGCTCTACTTTAAGGTACTGTTAACAGCTCATTTTCAGAAAAGGAGGTGACAGGTTCCCTTAAAATATTTAAAATATATATATATATATGATATCTGCCAGCTAATGGCACAAAGGCAAGCTCAAAGGTGTTCCGTGAAAAATAATATCAAATAAGGTAATGTAATAATGTAGGTTGGCTCAAAAATTAGTTGGTCTGGAAAGGAAAGGTGGTAAACACTCAGGTAATTAAGTTAACCATCCCACTTCGCATGCTGTGCAGCTATCTGTTGGTCTGTTGGAGGATGCACTTAAAGGGCATCTGTCATCAGATTTGTACCTATGAAGATGGCAGACTGTGTTGGTCCCATATTCATATGTGCCCGCATTACTGAGAACAAAAAGATGTTTTAATACATGCAAATAAGCTCATTGGAGCGTCGGGGCATTGTCTTTACTCTTGGAGGCTCAGCTCTCTCAACTGCCGCCCCCTCTCCACTTTGATTGACCGGGCCAGGCAGAGAAAATGTCATAAGAACTGCTTCTTATTGGAGAAAAACAAGTGGCACCCTGTTTTACATTTTCCCCATTGAAGTGACTGAAGAAAAAAAAACATTTAAAACACTAGAGCACAGCATGATGAATTTGAAAAAAAGAACTTAAAATGCATAGTATTTAAAGGGAATCTTTCACCTGTTTTTCACCAATATAACTAAGAGCACTGCCCCACAGAAGATTGCAGACACATCCCAGACATACCTGTGTGCACTTTGTGTCTGTATTCCATGTCCAGCAAAAGTACTTTTATTCTGCAGAAAAACAGCTCCCAAGTGTCCAGCTCTGCTGCTGCAAGTGCCCAAAGCAAACCAGACTGAAGAGGGGATGACTGCTTTAGCGGCTCATGTCTTGGGATTGGTAGCAGATAGAAAAATCACAGCATTATTTCCAGTATATCAGAAGATATAGCTTTTAGAAATCGAGTCGGGATAGAAAGCGGTTTTTAGTTTCACTTTCAGCTGGGCACTTGGGAGCTGTTTTCCAGCAGAATAAAAGTGCTTTTCCTGGACATGTAATACAGACACACAGTACACACAGGTATGTCTGGGATGTGTATGCAATCTTCTATGGGGCACTGCTGTTAGTTATATAGGTGAAAAACATGTGAAAGTCTCCCTTTAACCTGTGCTAACAGCCTTCAATAATTCTCTTATATGAAGATGATGAGGTATTTTATATAGCGACTACTGAATCAGGAGGGGAATTTTTGTTTAGAGATACTGCTCTAGTTTTTTTTTTTTGCCACTCCTACTAGACCCATAGAATAAAAGTAACATGATAGTTATACTGCACAGTGAACATTTAAATTTTAAGTGCAAAGAACAATGGTGGAAACTGGATTTTTTTTTTAATGGTTACTCCCCCTCCCCCCAGACACACACACAAATATGTTAATCAATGTTATAAATAGTCCTAAATGCTGATTTTTTGCCCCAAAATAATCCAGCCCTAACCAAGTATACTTTTAAGTATACTCAATACTTTTATGTTCCAGCATTAAGGGATTTGAAACATCTGGGAATTAAATGTTAAAGGGGTTCTCCAAGTTATATTTATTGATGACCTATCCTTGTGCCCTTCTCTAGCTTTGCCTAGGCCATATGACGTAACATTCATCAGTCACATAGCCAAGGCGCTGCTCAGCCTCATTGAAGTGAATGGGGCTGAGCTGCGATACCAAGTACAGCTGCTATACAATATATTCTACTGGATCTCCTAGACCTGTCAATATTTCACAATAAAAGTGTGCCTCGGATCCATTCCTTTTCATCCTCTATCCCTATATACTTTTTAATAATGAGACAACATTAGATAATATCATGGGAAATGGAAGATTGTGATTTATTCTGAAAAGAGATGCTCCAAGTAGTGGGCAAATAGAAGAAAGTTTCCAGCTTTAGTTTCTAAAACTACTCAACAGCTTTTCATCTGAGAATTTTTCCGAAGTGATATGGCTTCCTATATGCTTAACTTTGATCAGTAATAGTTAAAGGCTCTCTATGTACAAATATCTTGCACTATGATGAACCTCACTACTAGAGATGAGTTTTGAAAAATTTGATTCAGCTTCTTCACCGAATTTCACAAAGAAATTCGTATCAAAGTCCATTTCAGATACTTCGATTCGCTCAACACTACTCAACACTTTTATGTCTTTTATAATCAAAATAGAATCACCTCAATATGGATAATGTCTTCTATACAGGTAATGTTCATTTTCTATATTATCTCTTTAGATGTAACAGTTGGTAAAAAGATTTTAAAAAAGTGAAGGTTCTAATCTAATATTCACTATAAAAAATAAAACGGACGCGTGTTCTTCAAAATGTAAACTTACACTGAAAATTCACTTTTAGAAAGGCCAAACTGGTTAAAAACTAAACATGGATCCTAGAAAGGTTTTAATTGGCTTGATTAGTGGAATTACACTTTTTATATATGGAACACTAGTCTGGTCTCCATTTCCTGGTTCTCACTCAACAGGTAGGAAATAGCTGAAGATGCCTGCTCAGCCAACAACTAGCTAAGGTGGGTAACCACAGCTTCTATGGATTGGCTGAGCAGGTATTTCCTGCCAACCTTTTTGGAGTCAGGCCCATTCATTGGAATGTTATGCATCTAATCTTCCTTTCAATATCACATAATAAGCAAAAAATGGATTCTGATCTACGCAGAACATTAGGGGGGGATATATTCAGGACTGCACACACCACTTTATAAATCTGGTTCAACTCAACTGGTCCGTGCACAAGAATCTGAAAGCTAAGCCAACTAGGAGTTGAGGTAGGTTTTAGGCATGGCTCTTTAGATGTAACAGTTGGTAAAAAGATTTTAAAAAAGTGAAGGTTCTAATCTAATATTCACTATAAAAAATAAAACGGACGCGTGTTCTTCAAAATGTAAACTTACACTGAAAATTCACTTTTAGAAAGGCCAAACTGGTTAAAAACTAAACATGGATCCTAGAAAGGTTTTAATTGGCTTGATTAGTGGAATTACACTTTTTATATATGGAACACTAGTCTGGTCTCCATTTCCTGGTTCTCACTCAACAGGTAGGAAATAGCTGAAGATGCCTGCTCAGCCAACAACTAGCTAAGGTGGGTAACCACAGCTTCTATGGATTGGCTGAGCAGGTATTTCCTGCCAACCTTTTTGGAGTCAGGCCCATTCATTGGAATGTTATGCATCTAATCTTCCTTTCAATATCACATAATAAGCAAAAAATGGATTCTGATCTACGCAGAACATTAGGGGGGGATATATTCAGGACTGCACACACCACTTTATAAATCTGGTTCAACTCAACTGGTCCGTGCACAAGAATCTGAAAGCTAAGCCAACTAGGAGTTGAGGTAGGTTTTAGGCATGGCTATTTTTAACAAAAGTGGTGAGTGTGATGGAGAAGGGGCAAAAGTTGCAAATTTGTGTGTAAAACGAGACTTGCGCAAAAACTTGTTACTTTTTAGTGCCCCAATTCTGGTGTTGGGGGTATAATAAAGCTTCCCCTACATTGACAGTTGGACCAAACTTTCAGCATTCACTTTAATATTTGTGGATACTTTATATTTCCTCTGTAGTTGACTGCTTGGTATAGATGTCTGCCTTCTTATTTTCCAAAAAATTAAGGCAAGATATTGGTTAACAGTCTGATTCTCCTGATAAAATATGCTTACACCTGGTTAGATTTAATTATCAGATAAGTGGTTAGCTTCACCATGGCCATACTATGTATGGTATAGTTCTGAATAAGGGAGTTTCAGGAGAGTTGTACACCTAATTGAAACAAAAAGCATAAATGTCAATTTATTCATATTTTTATTTTTGTTCTATTTTTTATTTTATTATTTGTGTAGATTTCTAACATTCATTATGTTATTTTGTGTGTTACATTGTGTAAGGCTACTTCTAGACGTCTGTGATCACTACATATCCACAGGGATTGACTCAGTTCTAACTGGTCTGCCTCAAGAGAGGAAACAGACATAAATCTGTATCTCCACAGGTATGGAATGATTTTCCCAGGGCAGTTACAAGGACACAGAATCCTTTTAAGAAAGGATATATGTCTTGCTTGATAAATAGATCAATCATTATAATTACTGTTAATCCATTTCATAGGGGAAATAATACTAAAATGTTTTTTTCATCAAGACAGGCCCCTAAAAAATTGAAGCCAATCAAATGTATGGCTAGTCATGGAATACATGGACAATCCAAATCCACAAGGACGCGAGGCAATAATTTTGAGTGTCTCTCTGCTTTGGTTGTCCCATGAAGACATGGGCCCTATTAGGGTACATGGACATCACAAAGCCCTCCTCCCTCTATTTGCCAAAAATAAGAGCTACTTCTAGAAAATGCGGTTCCTTCAGATACTTCTTTTACATTTACAAGTTTTACAAGTTTCCTTGAATGTCCAGCAGCCTCGTCTAACCCTCACATAAATATACCCATGCTTTCAGCCATTACCAAATCTTACAGTGGGGTTTTCCTTAACTTTCCTTAACTTAAAGTTAAAAAATATAGGAAAGTATTATTTGATATTTGACACAGACACTTCCTTTAGCTGGAAGCAGTGACCAAGTGTTCTCTATGGGGTCTGAAAATCTCCAAAACCAGCATACCTCAAATGGGTTGTACAGTGCAAAAACATTGATGACCTATTCTTGGGATAATTCATCAATATCAGATCTGTAGGGGTCAGGTACCAGCAGTTTGAAGTGGTAAAGGCGCTTATGTGAGAGCTGCTTCCGCTTCAAAATCACTGTGTGCCATCACCTTTGCAGCAGCCACACAGTGTAATTACAGCTACTCATCTCATTCACTTGAATGGCATGAGTGTTGTAATTACACTGCACCGTCTTTACAAGCGAGGCAACGCAGAAGTAATTTGGAAGTGGAAGCAGTGTTTGCACAAGCGATTCTACCCTTCTTAAACAGCTGTTCAACGGAAGTGCCAATAGTCAAACGCACGCAGTTCTGATATTGATGACCTATCCTGAGGATAGATCATCAATATCTTTGCATTACACAACCCATTTAATTTCCAGATATGTTTATTGTCCTAGAGATCTGATAGACATCCAAGAAATGTGGAAAATAAAATATCCTTTAAATATTTTTACTATTCTGTTGTTAAAGACAGGTTCCGTAAAGTCTTCTTGAAAGATGAAGTTGTTGAGATGAAAATCCATTTGTGCTTGCAATAGTTAAAGGGAATAAAATTGTAGATAAAGATTAGAACTTAGTTGGACATTTTATAATTTCGCATGGCACAACATAGCTTTTGGAACGATGTATGGGTCTAGACAATTTCTAAATGTTTTCAAATCAATCTGCTGTTTGAAATGTGTCCAAATGTTCTGCCATGCCACTTATTTCTACTCCAGTTTGCTTTGTCCAATTCAATGTGCTTTAGCACATTCTTCTATTACCCGGGCCATCAAAAGTATCCGTAGTAACTAATTATGAGAGAATTATTTGTTATTGTATTTAGCTACATTCAAAACCGGGGGGGGGGGAATAAACAAGCAGACGACTGGAACAATCTTGCAGGTCGGCATAGTTGTTGATCAAGGTATCCAAGTCAGATTTAATGGAACACCAGTACACTATAAAAAAAAAAAAAAAAAAGGTATCATGATGAACATGTAAATTTAAAACAGCCTTGAAACCTACTGACCTGCAAATCAACTTCACCCATTACAAATGTAGTGCACATTAATAATAATTAAGTATGACTTATCCTAATAAATAATTACACAAGATTAATGTATTTGTCATGTCAAACCAACAATGTATATTACAGAATGTCATCTAGGTCCCACGCATTGCTTCTCCCTATTACCATTGTATGGAGTTAGGGAAATGGTTGTTTACAGACATCTTATCCATATGGATGTTTATAGACATGGAAAACATCCAAAGAGATATATGCACAGTTCTTTGCATAAAAAAATGTACACATTTAATAATAATACATCTGTATGATCCAGCATTACTTCAATCAATATAATTAGAGTCCAAATTAATATGTTAATCAACATTAAAAAATTGGGGGCAATTTGTCAAGCCCTACACTCCAGAATTCTAGCTTCAAAGTCACAAAAATAATGCTTTGTGACTTCTTTGGACTTACTTGAGCAAGACATTTTCAATAATTTGTATTTTTACACCACTCACACCAGTTTTGAAAAGTGAATAGTTTTAAAACATTTCCTTGCAACACAGATTCCTGCAAAGCTGACTTAAAAAAATCCCCTCATGTTAAAAGGGTCATAAATATTAGATCGGCAGGAGCCCGACACCCGATCAGCTGTATGAGGAGAGACTGCCATAGACAGCAGTGGTGAACAGGAAGAGAGACGGGAGATGTCACATGCGCACTGTGTGCGCCGTCTCCTCATAAACTGATTGCATGGGTGCCTGGTGTCGTACTCCCACCAATCTGATATTGATGCCCTATCTTTAGGATAGGTCATCAATCCTAAAAGCCTGGAGAGCCCTTTTAAATCTTCTCCATTGTATCTGGCATAATTCACCACACAAAAGTGCAATCCACAAAGTGTTACCACCAGCTACCTGTTCTGTGTCAATGAAAGACTTGATATTCAGCTATTTTAAATGGGCATTTGTCAGCAGTTTTGTAACTATGAAACCGGCTCACCTGTTGCATGCGTGTTTGGCAGCTGAAGGCATCTGTGTTGGTCCCATGTTCATATGTGCCCGCATTGCTGAGAAAAATGTTTTAATATATGCAAATAAGCCTTTAGGAGCAATGGGGGCATTGCTGTTACTCCTAGAGGTGCTGTTCTCTCTGCTACTGCTGCACCCTCTACTCTTTAATTGATAGGGCCAGTCAGTGAAAACTTCATTACACCTGGCCCTGCCAATCAAAGAGAAGAGGGCACAGCAATTGCAGAGAGAGAGAAGAACCTCTGGCAGTAAAGGCAATGCCCCCATTGCTCCTAGAGGCTAATTTCCATATATTAAAACAACTTTTTTCTCAGCAATGTAGGCACATATGAACATGGGACCAACATAGATGCCTTTAGCCTCAAGTGTGTATGCAACAGGCCAGCCAGTTTCATACTTACAAATCTTTTGACAGATGCCCCTTTAATTATGCTCATCTATTTCCTACTGTTCTCCAAGAAACGGTCAGTTTTGCAGCTGTATTAGGGATTGTGAATAGTGTTAGGCGAGAACGCTCGGCCGAACACTATATTCGTTCGAGCATAGCTATGCTCGGCACAACGCGGTGTTCAGCCGAACTCAGCGTGTGCTCGAGCGCCATGCTCGAGTCCCCTCCCCGCACATTTCTTGGCTGCTATGCAGCCAATCAGCATGCGGGGAGGTTCTAGCATTCAGTGTAATGCCGTAGCCATGTTGGCTACTGGCATTACAGTGATTGGCTGGCCGGGAACGCGTCATCATGTGCTATATAGCACCCGGTGACATGTGACCCAGCTCAGTCTGAGTCAGGGAGAGCTGCTGCAAGGAGGGACAGATAGTGTAGGGATAGAAATTGGCTAGGCAGGGCTAGTTATTCTGTTTAAAAGACCCAAAAGTCCTTTTAAGGACTGTTGTTATATCTGGCTACAATATTTTTTGGGGGGAAGGGGGGTGCAAAAATAGAGCAAGTTTGCCTGACCTTAACACCACCTGTGCAGCGTGTGCTGTATAACGTTTGTGTATCCTAAATACCTGACATCCGGTGTATTTTTTTCTGCCGCTAATCAAGGCGACATTAACTGTGGTGCGTTTGCGGTATAACGTTTATGTATCCTAAATACCTGACATCCACTGTATTTTTTTTGCCGCTAATCAAGGCGACATTACCTGCGCAGCCTCTGCTGTATACCGTTTGAGCAAGGAGGGACAGATAGTGTAGGGATAGAAATTGGCTAGGCAGGGCTAGTTGCTCTGTTTAAAAGACCCAAAAGTCTTTTTAAGGACTATTGTTATATCTGCCTGCAATATATATATTTTTGGGGGGCAAAATTGCCTTAGCTTAACACCACCTGTGCTGCGTGTGCTGTATAACGTTTGTGTTTTCTAAATACCTGACATCCAGTGTATTTTTTTCTGCCGCTAATCAAGGCGACATTACCTGCGCAGCATCTGCTGTATAACGTTTGTGTATCCTAAATACCTGACATCCGGTGTAATATTTTCTGCCGCTAATTAAGGCGACATTACCTGTGCTGCGTGTGTGGTATAACGCTTGTGTATCCTAAATACCTGATATCCAGTGTATTTTTTTCTGCCGCTAATCAAGGCGACATTACCTACATAGCCTCTGCTGTATAACGTTTGTGTACCCTAAATGTCTGACATCCAGTGTAATTTTTTCTGCCGCTAATCAAGGTGACATTACCTGTGCTGCGTGTGTGGTATAACGCTTGTGTATCCTAAATACCTGATATCCAGTGTAATTTTTTCTGCCGCTAATCAAGGTGACATTACCTGTGCTGTGTGTGTGGTATAACGTTTGTGTATCGTGAATACCTGACATTCGGTGTAATTTTTTTTCTGCTGCTAATCAAGGCGACATTACCTGTGCTGCGTCTGCTGTTTAACGTTTTTAGCAGCGCTTTTTTTTGCAGCACTTGCACTTTATATACAAGTAAATATATGTTTCCTAACAATATTTCCTCTAAAATCAATTTTATCTTCGATTTTGGGCATATTCTTGTCATTCTGTAAAAGTGGTGTAATACTCGGACAACATCGTTAACAGCAGAGACTTTGGAGTCCAAGATGCATCCAGACATCCTCCCCATGCTGTTCCCAAACCACTTCAGTGGTGTTTCTATCATTTTCTGACCTTTCCCTATGAACCAGACACCCTCCCCTCTTCAGAGCAGGGGGTGCCTGGTTTAGTGCTCTGGTTCTCCCATTGACTTCCATTGTGCTCGGGTGCTCTGTAGAGCACTCGAGCATCACCTAGTGTTCGACTCGAGCACCCGAGCACTACGGTGCTCGATCAACACTAATTGTGAATGATCTTTTTCAGATTTTGGAATGAAAAAAATAAAGAGTATAATAAAGAGAAGTAGATAAATGAAGAGTAGCTACAATTTCAAAAACAACTTTAGACATGTCATAGTGACATGTAAAAGGTCTTGCTTGGTGGAAGTTCCAAAAGCTGAGACTCTTACTATAGCTAAAGCAAGAAAACAGTAGAGCTCAGATGATTGCATCTCTTCTCGCTAGCTGTAGAAGGGCTGAAAACATAATTGTAGACTTTCTATTGACCTCATCTTCAACTAGCTCTAGACAGTGCCATGATGAGCTATTCTGCCTCTTGGTTTTAGTCATCATGCTTTAAAATATCCAAATACTATCAACATTCATTGCCAAAGCGCAGTTATAAAATTCTTAAAGGGAGTCTGTCCACTGTAAAACAAGACACACTGCCTTGTAGAACTACAGTAGCTAAGGTGAATGTAAAGATACTATTCATTTAGCGATCAATTGCTTCATTCTCAAATGAACTCACCCAGATAGAAATGTCTGATTGCTGCAAAACTCAGCATTCAGTTATGTCATGGGTTGATATGTAAATGATTATAGGTGTGGTCTGATTAGACACTAGGTATTGCAACAAAAGGGCCTAACAGTGCTACCCCTGAAGCCCTATAAAAAGGCTCTCAGAGACTGCTTTTGGTTAGTGTGCCTATTGGTGAGAGATTGCTAGACATTTCTCTACGATGCACTCAAAGACATTTTACCCAGTTGACAGACTTTGAGAAGAATGAATAATTGGAATGAGAGAAGCAGGATGGATTTCATCACATTTCCCACCATCTAGCCTGTTCTGACCTACTGTAGCAGCTAGGAGGTGTTGGGAGCAATGATCACATAAAGGCACGCACACACAGTAAACAGGCTCTGGACAGCCCAGATAGACCACCAGTAGAGAGGATTGTTTGATCTTTCGACAAGCATGACCAGCTCCCACAGTTTTGCTGTCCCCCATCTACATACAGGTGGTACCTTACACACCCCTGTCTATGCCAAGACAATTTCAAGGCACTTAGATGGAAATTTGGTGTTATGGTGCCCATTACATGTTGTGTCATATACAGACAGTTGCATTTGTGCTATGGACTGGAATCGTATTGTGGATTCTCGAACAAAATCCAGGTTCTGTTTGGGAATCCACAATGGTTGGGTTCAGATATGGAGACCTCATGGTGAGCGCTATAGTTCTGCCTTTGCTGTGGAGCGTCCCAACTGCTGGTGTGATGATCTAGGGCCATTGCATACGACAGTCGGTCACCCCTAGTAGTGATTAGTGTTAATCGAGCACTGTAGTGCTCGGGTGCTCTGGTCGAACACTAGGTGGTGCTCGAGTGCTCGACAAGCTTAATGGAAGTCAATGGGAGAACCAGAGAACTAAACCAGGCACCCCCTGCTCTGAAGGGGGAGGGTGTCTGGTTCATAGGGAAAGGTGAGAAAATGGTGGAAACACCACTGAAATGGTTTGGGAACAGCATGGTGAGGATGTCTGGATGCATCTTGGACTACAAAGTCGCTGCTGGGAACGATGGTGTCTGAATATTATGCCACTTTTACGAAATGACAAGAATACCCCCCAAAACTGAAGAAACAATTGATTTTAGAGGAAATATTGTTAGGAAACATATATTTACTTGTACATAAAGCGCAAGTGCTGCCAAAAATTACAAGAAAGAGGCACTCCGATACAACCGGTATATCACATAAAGGAAGGGCCTCATTCACATTGTGGTACAATTGTTCATTTCGTGGGACGCCTACACTCATAAAGCCTATGCACAAAGTGAAAGGGCTGCCAAAAATTACAAGGAACAGACACTCCAATACACAGATAATGTCGCCTTGATTAGCGGCAGAAAAAAATACACAGGATTTCAGGTATTTACGATACAGAAACGTTATAATTAGAGATGAGCGAACGTGCTCGTAACGAGCACTGTACCGCTCGGGTCCCCTGCGCTCGCATGGGCGCAGGCAGCCGCTTCCGTCGGGTGAGGAGGACGGAAGCGGCTGCCTGCGCCCATGCAAGCGCAGGGGAGCCGAGCGGTACAGTGCTCGTTACAAGCACGTTCGCTCATCTCTAGTTATAATGCACATGCAACACAGGTAATGTCGCCTTGATTAGCAGCAGAAAAAATTACACCGGATATCAGGTATATAGGATACAGAGACGTTATAAGACACATGCAACACAGGTAGTGTCGCCTTGATTAGCGGCAGAAAAAATGACACCGGATGTCAGGTATATAGGATACAGTAACGTTATAAGGCACATGCAACACAGGTAATGTCACCTCGATTAGCGGCAGAAAAAAATGACACCGGATATCAGGTATATAGGAGACAGAAACGTTATAAAGCACACGCTGCGCAGGTGGTGTTTAGGTCAGGAAAACTTGCGCTATTTTTGCCCCAAAATTAAAAAAATATTGCAGCCAGATAGAACAATAGTCCTTAAAAGGACTTTTGGGTCTTTTAAACAGAACAACTAGCCCTGCCTAGCCAAATCCTATCCCTACACTATCTGTCCCTCCTTGCACAAACGTTATACAGCAGACGCAGCCTGGTAAAGTCGCCTTGATTAGCTGCAGAAAAAATGACACCGGATGTCAGGTATATAGGATACAAAAACGTTATAATGCACACGCTGCGCAGGTGGTGTTTAGGTCAGGCAAACTTGCGTTATTTTTGCCCCCCCCCAAAAAAAAAATATATATTGCAGCCAGAAATAATAGCCCTTAAAAGGGCTTTTGGGTCTTTTCAACAGAAAAACTAGCCCTGTCTAGCCAATTTCTATCCCTACACTATCTGTCCCTCCTTGCAGAAGCTCTCCCTGTCTAAGACTGAGCCAGGCCACATGTCACCAGGTGCTATATACGGCGTTCCCTGTCAGCCAATCACTGTAATGCCAGTAGCCAACATGGCTACGGCATTACAGTGAATGCCAGTACCTCCCCGCATGCAAATTGGCTAAGTAGCTTGCGGGGAAGGGGACTCGAGCATGGCGCTCGAGCACATGTGATGTTCGGCCGAACACCACACCACAGCCATGCTCGAACGAATATAGTATTCAGCCGAGCATGCTCGCTCAACACTAGTAGGGATATCAAGGAAACTAACAGCTCAGCAATATGTGAAGGACATCCTGCAGCCAGATATGTTCCCTCTCATGGCAAGGCTTCCAATTGGTATTTTTTAGCAGAATAATGCTTCCCAAACACACCAGATTGCACTTCCTTTGCCTGCTTGATCAATAAATTTATCGACAATTGAGCATTTATGGGACCAGCTGGGACTCAGCTTCAGCAACCTATGAGTGTGTAGGATTTATAGGCCCAACTGCAACATCTGTGGACAAATGTGCCACAAGATACCATATGGAGCCTGGGCATTTCCAAGTTTTTAAGCTGTGTCTACACAGTCTGTAGTCTGTTCACAGGTTATAAGTTACCCAAAAAGACAGTAGTCTAATGGCACATGTGCAACTGCTCTATGGCAGTGATGATCGAGCACCAAGATGCTCGAGTGCTCAGGTGTTCAAGCACCCGAGTATAATGGAAGTCAATGGGAGAAGACTAGGCACCCCCTGCTCTGCAGAGGGGAGGGTGTCTGGTTTATAGGGAAAGGTGAGAAAATGGTGGAAACACCACTGAAATGGTTAGGGAACAGCATGGGGAGGATGTTTGGATGCATCTTGGACACTGAAGTTGATGCTATTAACGATGATGTCCGACTATTACACCACTTTTATGGAATGAAAATAATACCCCCAAAAACAGAAGATATCAACGATTTTATAGGAAATATTGTTAGGAAACATATATTTACTTGTATATAAAGCGCAAGTAGGAGCATGCCCTCACCACTAATGTTTTACACAGTCAGATCAGCAGCAGGCACTCGTCCCGAGTGTTTTACATGGTCAGCTCAGCAGCAGGCACTTGCCCCTAATGTTTTACATGGTCAGATCAGCAGCAGACCCTCACCCCAAATGTTTTTGAGTGTCAGCAGCACTGAAGGTCAACTTGTCAGGAGGAGGACCAGAGTGAAAAAGTGGAAGAGGAGGTGGTGGACGATGAAATCACTGGCCCAACATGGGAAGGAGGCAAGCTGAGCAAGGATAGCAGTACAGAGGGGGAGGGATCCACAGCACTGCAACAGGCTGGAAAAGGTGGTGGGGTGGCAAAAGGGAGAAAGCAGGCCACACCAACAAGTGTGGACGATAAAAGAATTGTCATTTGTGCAAGTGCGGATGCAATGCGTTATTCAAGCAGCCCCATTCACTTCAATGGGGCCAGGGCTGCGTGAAAAACGCAGAATATAGAACGTGCTGCGATATTCATGCAATGGCGAACTGATGCGTGAAAAAATTTGCCCATGTGAAAAGCCCCATTGAAATGAATGGGTCAGGATTCAGTGCGGGTGCAATGCGTTCGCATCACGCATTGCACCCGCGCGGAAATCTTGCCCGTGTGAAAGGGGCCTAATAGGTGGGCCAAACGCCTGGATCCACAATCGGTGTCTGCGGGTCACACCACTGCCTCCTCTTACCTGTGTTACGTGCTAGCCAAGACGCAGGACCAAATGCCTCCCATCCTGCAACTGGACCCTCGCAAGCACCATTAGCGAGCACATCCACTTCTGTGTCCCAACGCACCGTACAGATGTCCATACCACCCACAGGCCATAGCACTAAATGCACACCTTTACAAATTGCTGACGCTGAAAATGTTGCTTGTGGACACTGAAGCTTTTCGCAGTGTGATGGCGGCGGCTGTCCCTTGTTACCCAGTACCTAGCCACCACTATTTTTGCCTGTGTGCCCTCACCGCCTTACACCAGCATGTGTCCCGAAACATAACCCATGCCCTGACCAGCGCAGTTATTGGGAAGGTCCACTTAACGACTGACACATGGACAAGTGCTTCTGGCCAGGGATGCTACATTTCCCTGATGGCACACTGGGTGAATGCTGTGGAGGCTAGGAGCGAGTTGTACCTCTGGGATGGCACAGGTGATACCGACACAAAGGATTGCGGGCCCTACTTTCATCAGGATTTCCGCCACCACCTACATTAGCGGCTGCAACCCCGCCTTCTCCTCCACCACTTCTATCTAGGAATTCTCATCTTGCAGCACCAGTCAGCCATCATTCAGTAGCTGGAAGCAGTTTAGCACAGCGGTGGGGAAGCGGCAACAGGCTGTGCTGAAACTTATTTGCTTAGGTGACAAACACCACACCGCCACAGAGCTGTGGCAGGGTATAAGGGACCAGGCTGAGGGTGGCTCTCGCCACTCAACCTACAACCAGGCGTGGTTGTGTCTGATAACGGCCGCAACTTGGTGGCGGCTTTGGAGCTCGGCAAGCTCACACACATACTGTCACACTCAGGTGTGGGGGGAAACCACACAGAGAGTAGGAGGGAAAGAAGATTAGGCCTGGAAACTAAGGAAGGAAGATGGACACCTCATATAGGAAACCCTGACTCTAATCCTGACTGACTACCAGTATGAACAGGCCTCAAATGTAGGCGAGTTCATACACAGGAACCTAAACCAAACTGACCCTATAGGACCCTGGAACTAATGACAGGAATGAGTCCACCTGTTCCTCCAACGGGAAGGACAAACAGGAGTCTCTCTCAGGCCAAACAACTGCTTCACCTTAGTTGTTCAGCGGTTTCTCAAAACCTACACCAATTTGCCTGAGCTGCTGGTGAAGGTGCACATTTCCGAAAGTCACCTACAGCTTCCGCCGGTCTGGCAGCGCTGCAGCAGCGCTTACACTTGCCAGCTCACTGACTGCTGTGCAACCTGAGCATGCGCTGGAACTCTACCTGCTCACAATAAAGGTGGACAGCGCTGCATGTGGAAAAGTTTCTGATAAGCGGCCTAGTGTCACAACTAGGAGGGAAAAGTTTTGTAAAATGGTAAAGGAGTATCTAGCTGACAATGTCAACGTCCTCAGTGATCCCTCTGTGCCTTATAATTATTGGGTGTCTAAGCTTGGAGGTACTGGCCTACCCTGCCGCCAGTGTTTTGTTGGAGCGGTTATTTAGTGCTGCTGGGGGCACAATAACTGCTAAGCGCATCCGCCTGTCAACTGAAAATGCTGATGCTAATCAAAATGAACAAGGCCTGGATTGCCCCTGACTTCGCTACCTAACCACAGGAAAGACTGCTGAACATAAAGGAACTTTAAATGTGGCTTTTAAGGTGTATTGAATACACTGTATTTCCATGAACCCCTTCCTCTTCTCGTCCTCTTCCTCCTTCATATCAAACTGCTTATTAGGCTGCCCTCGCCTTTAAATATTTAAGAGTTTACCAATAGGCCCTCACCCCTAATTTTTTTAACCTAAAAAATTAACCTCACTCTGGTCCTACTCCTGACATGTTCACCTAACAAGAACCTGTCTTGCGCCATCCTCCAAACTGAG